>JAECUM010002829.1:0-26664 GCA_016617855.1 Megalonaias nervosa
ACCACCTTCAAGTTCGCCAGGTTCATATAAATATCTTACAGTTACATTACCTAATACTGGTTGAGGTTGATGTCTGTCATTACTACGGGGTATATATATTTTTGTGATCGCAATAGAAGGTTTCATGGAAGTTGAACGAGTAATTTCGTTATTTAATGCAGCTATCACATTTGGTAACCTTGCAACCCATTCACGAGATCTCTCACCGGACTTAAAGTCAGTGGATATTTCTTTTGCATATTGGTATCCAAATAACCGCTCAGCAAGTGTTCGATTAAATCGTTCAACAATTGCCTGATCACGATGAATTTCAGTATGTCCCCGTCTGATTTTAACGTTACGTTTCTTCATCAACGATGATACTACTCCAAGAAATTCTTTACCAGGATCAACCTGTAATAACTGTGGCCATCGCAAAGGTCCTCGCTGATAAATTCGTTCAAACGCAGATGCAACTTCAGACGCTGTCTTTGTTGATAATGGTTCAGCTTCTTTATATCTACTTGCAACGTCAACGACAGTTAATGCGTATTTGTATGTGCGTGATTGACGTTTACCAATTTTAATGGTATCGTGTGGTAAAAATAAAATATCTGCTTGATGAACCTCATTAGGGACGCTGACATCAAAATGTGCATATTGAATTTTTTTAGGTGGTGGTAGATAAATTTGCCATATTGCCTGTCGTGCTAACCACGCTGCAGCAACAGAACGTGAGACTTTTGCTGCTTCAGATAATTTACTAATAGCTGATCTGCCTCTCCAATATCCTCTTGGGCTATAATAAATGGATTCCATTATAATAGTTATATAATTAATTACCAGCCCCTAACATTATTTTACTTTTCATGGTAGATTTTACTAGAAAACTAGCTAATTTATCTCTGACAGATTTATTAGGTATAGAATTTAATGCATGAATCAATTTTACATCTGCGAGATGCCTTTGTTGTAAATCTTTACTTTTATACGCAACATCATGAACATGACAAGCTTGATCAATCTTATTTATTGGATACTCTCCTGATCTTGGTTGATCTTGATTATCAAGTCGGATATCAAGTCGAGTTCCGGGACCACAATAATTATATCCAGGAAGATGTTTCTCACCGGGGTATTTAGCCCATGGAGTTCCTGGTAATTTTCCTAATAAAGTGGCAATATCTCCACCTGTCTTTGTTTTGACAAATTTGTATTTCTTCGTGCCACATTTAACGCATTTGCCCGTCAGAGCACGTCGTTTATTCTTCGTTGTTATTGTAGTTAATTCAGCAGTAGGTGTAGACGCTCTACACCGAACACAATATAGATCCATATTATTTATTATATGGATATAATTGACTTTTCGGCGACACGAAAACAGGAGCCAGTAAAGCATCATCCAGCATTACCAAATTCGATAAGGATGATTATAATAGGTCCATCTGGATCAGGTAAAACACAACTATTATTAAATTTAATAATGCAATGGTTAAAATGGAGTAAATTGTATTTAGTAGCACCATCTGTAGATGATCAACACTGTTACGAAGTACTTAAAGATTTTAATAAAAATACAAAATTGCTGAATGAAGATGGTGATGATGTGGTTGATTTTATTACCGATATTGATGAGGCCCCATCTGTAGATGATCTAGATGGATTTATTAATAATTTAGTGGTGTACGATGATGTTATGTTGGATAAACAGACAAATCCAGCTAGAATATTTTCTCGAGGTAGACACAAGAATACAGACGTGATTTATGTTACACAACGATATACACAAATACCTAAAGTGATCAGAGACAACTGCAATATTTTAGTTGTGTTTAATGGAGTAGATAATTATACTTTACAGAATATTTATTATACTTGGTGTTCAGGGGATATAGATATGATTAAATTTAAAAACTTTTTTGCTCAAGCACAAGCTGTTCCGTTTGGATTTATTACAATAAATCTACATGACCCAAGATCTAGATATCGTATAGGTCTGGATAAAATCTTTGGTTAATTAACACGACGAGTAACACAAAAAAAATAAAAATATTTTAACACAAACGAATTAAACTCAAACAGAATAAATATAATGGAGAAAGAAATTGTCGCATACAGGAATCTTCTAGAAAAATTAAAAACAGAACTTTACAAACAACTTAAATATAAAATCACTTTTGATGATAAACGATGGCATGAAAACGGATTAGATAAGTTAGCAGTTAGCTATTTTACAGAAACGGATTCAACTTAATTTACAGCAGCAGGCAGGGCGGCCGACAAAAATTGAGTGACCCGCGAGTAAACTAAACGCCTTATAACATAAAAAACAAAAAGTCAAAAATAAAATAACAAAAATGAGCTAACATTATCCGTTTTGGTAATAATAAAAGTTAGGAGGTTAGGTTTAGCGTTATTGACCTTATTTTTTCAGCCCCTGTAGGAACCTTTATTTTTGTAAAATAAGGTCACGTACAAAGTGGTCTGTTCACCCTGCCTGCTGCTGGACCTCCTGTCCTAGGAATCTGAAGCATTTTTAAATTGTATCAATTTGTTCACATGTTTTCGAAGCTTACAACTGTGATCCGATGCACCTTTCACTTATCAACGTATAACTACGTCTCTACCCATAAATACAATACATTTGGACTGCCTTTATTACAGATGAGAAAAAATCCCTTTGTAAACGAACAGGAGAATGTTGAACAGTACTGTAAATATCGTCGGATACATAAATTTATCGTAACTTAGGTCGTAGACATATTCAGAAAACAATTACCATGAACTGGCCGTCAATCTATCTTGTCTCTACACCGGCAGCCGCTTCTCCACCATTATCAGAATCTTCCGAGCTTATCACCTCCCCATCTTCGAATGGCGAAGACCCGCAGGACAGTGACAATTCACTTCCTTCAAAATCGCCGCTTTTGTGTTGAGTTTCTGAAGACTTTTCCATAATATAACGATACCATCTCGGCCTTTGTTTACAACAAGTGTTCAAAATGTGACCTCAAGCTTTGTTTTCACTAAATACCGGAAGTGGCGGTTGCATTCGGTTGTTATCGTAGACAGGTGCGAATGCGATTTTCTTTAGGCTCTCATGCAGTTATTACTGAAAAATTTTCAATCGGATTTTTTACATTCGTATTTTGAATATATATTTTCATTCACCAAGAAATTAACTGAATTAATGTAGATACACTGTTATGGCACTTTAAAGGGTACATGTCATGTTTTTTCTTCATCGTTTCCGGCACTTCGATATCCTCGGGCAAATCGTGTCAAAGACTTTCGTTCTTTTTATTTGGTTGCCCATTCTCCGTCATCAGTTCTTTATTGAAGTTAATGGCGTCTTTTATTTCTGACAATGCCTGACTAAGATTTTGGTTTTCATCTTTGATCATTTCAGTGATGTCAATTCGTTTTCCACCTTTTATTTTCTCATTTAGATTCTTAAGGGCAAGATTTAAATCTGTATTTTCCTGTTTTAAATTTTGAATGTCCGTTAGTATCACCATAATTTTCTTTCTGTCCTCCACTGTCCATTTTAAAGCTTTATCTACACTGTCACTTACATGTCTCAGAGTCTCCGTCATGAGTTCATTTTCAGTTCTATCTTCATTTACTGTCGCTAATGCCTCGTTTAATCTTTTATTTTCGTTTTGTAGTCTTTCAACCACTGAAATCAGTATAGTCTTTATTCTTTTCTCCTTTCTCAAATCTGTGTCATGCGTTGAATTTCTGATCGTAGTTATAGAATCGAAGTCATACGCCTGTTTATTTTTAGTAGTTTCACACCTTCCGTTGCGTCGAAAAATGGTTTCATTCACTCGCATAATTAATTCATCTCTATTTATTCGATCATAATACATTTCAGTTCGAATGCTTAATATATCTCCATGAAGATCTAGGATGGCCTTCTCCATTTTATAGTTTAGAGGAATTCGCTGTTTCCATAATCACATCCCACCGGTGAAAGAAAAACTACCAGACAAAAGCTAATAAAAATGTTTAATATCGCCATTGCGTCGAACTACACAGCTTATGAATATTAATGTCCCTTGTGTTTGTATTTCCTTTCGTACGCCGGTTAACCAAGAACTCTGTGTATACATGTATGTGAAAATATCGTTGACTGCAGCTACCATATGAGTTACTTCTTTGTACTTGATATAACCACTGGTTGTATTTCGTACCCTTACATTTCTTTGTAACAGTTTGATTTTCGAAGTGATAAACGAAATTTCACGTAAAATCAAGACCCATGCTGCTGACCTGTAAAAAAAGAAAAGACATAAACACCCATTCTAAACACGAATGCAGGAAAGTCAGTGCCATTCAGTTTCAAGATTTAGTCACCTCGTGACAAATAAAAAGTAAATAAAAAAGTCAAGATGTTCTCGCTCCATATTCAAAGTGGGCACCACTCAACATGTGATTTAAGGACAATATACTAACTTAGCATCCAAAGAGCTTCTTTTAAACTGACACATTTCATCAGTAACAGTACATAATGTAAGATCTCTCTCTCTCTCTCTCTCTCTCTCTCTCTCTCTCCGGTGGCCTAGTGGTAGAGCGTCCGCCTCGGATGCGGGAGGTCAAGATTTCGAATCCCGGCCGAGTCATACCAAAGATTTTCAAAAATGGTACTGACAGCTTCCTCGCTTGGCGATCAGCATTAAGAGGTTAGTGTTAGGACTGGTCGGCCTGGTGTCAGGATAATGTGACTGAATGGGACATCATGCTACATGTCTGCGGCATGATACCCCAGTGCTAAACATCACTATAAACTATCACACTGAGGACATCGTATCGATATGACTGAAAAACTGTTAAAGCTACGTTAAAAATATCTCTCTCTCTCTCTCTCTCTCTCTCTCTCTCTCTCTCTCTCTCTCTCTCTCTCTCTCTCTCTCTCTCTCAGCATTGCTAAAGTGAAGTTGTGAAAGAAAAATCCCAAATTACTATCTGACCTAAACATGAATGCAATTCCTCTGTTTACATAGTTTCATAGTTATAAGTCATTTTCCAAGCTCCTCCAATATTTAGTTGATGTAACCCATATATGACATGCAAAATTTAACAGAATCCTCAGAAAACAAAACCCATTAAAAAAAAAAACTGGACGTACATTCACCAAATATAGAAATATACCTTCTTTCAGAAGACAGTGAATAAATGTATTGCTCAACTAAAGCGTCAAATGTCACTTGCAATTCAGTGGTCTATTCCTTGAATCGCCTGCGAAATTTGAGGTAGAATAAGGTACTTCTTCGTTCACAGTCCTTAATAGGTGATTAATCTTATATCTAAGTACATTTTAATGTCAAACGACACCTTAATTCTCAGCAAAATCCTCCTAAAATAAACATACTTGTTCATATTCGAGAATTATTCAGCCTTTTCTCGCACGTGTCACTGCTACAATAATATTTGACGTATTTTGAAAAGACAGTAACACATTGCTTTTATTATTATTGTTACTATTTTATTATTATTTTATTATTATTATTATTAAATTAATTAATTAATTAATTGATGTTGTTGGGACATAGCGATTTTTGTTATATAATCACTATTCATAGGGATTTGTGTGTGTGTGTGTGTGTGTGTGTGTGTGTGTGTGTGTGTGTGTGTGTGTGTGTGATTTAGATTATTTCAGTCATAGCTCTAGAATGTCTGCAGCGTGGCAGTGTATAGAGATGTCTAACACTGGGGCATCATGCCACAGACATGTAACATGATGTCCCACCCAGTCACATTATCCTGATACCAGGCCGACCAGTCCTAACACTAACATCTTAATGCTGACCGACAAGCGAGGCAGATGCTAGTATCATTTTTATAAGTCTTTGGTAAGACTGGGCCGGGGTTCGAACCCGCGACCTCCCGCATCCGTGGTGGACGCTCTAACCACTTAGGCCACCTGAGTAGTTCACTATGCTTAGAGTGAGTAACTTGCCAATCAAAGGTAACACGGGAAGGTATGAAATTATTTATGATGAAAGAGTTTCACAAATTTGTAACGCTAACATCGAAAATGAATTCCATTGTATTACTGCGTGTCCGCTATATGGAGAAATACGAAGAAAATATTTACCCACCATTGTATATAAAAATCCAACTTTAGAAAAAAACTTTGGTCTTTTATACAAAATGATACTAGTAAAATTCCGATGACTAATTTAGCAATGTTTACAATAAAAGCCTTAAAGATTAGAGAAACCATTTTATCAACGTCTCCTGCTGCATACGATTCTAGATCAATATAAAAATAAAAAAAAATAAAAAAAAAAAAAACACTTGCTCCATGCAGTTTTTAGGGTTCCCATTAAATTCGTTTATGTGATTACTGTGTCGTATATACTTGTATCTCACCCAGTTCGAAAATTTAAATAATGGTTACTGTAATGTATATCACTTCCAATAGATACGATGTTCTTTTGTTACGCACTATAACATCTTTGTGTACTGCATGATGTATGGATATGTATCATGGGCCAGTGGCCTGTGTTACAAATTAACATTAACATTATTATTATTATTATTATTATTATTATTATTATTATTATTATTATTATTATTATTATTATTAGTTAGATAATTAATTAATGAAATAAATATAACAGAACGGTACCTTCACTAGCGACCTAACCTAGTCCGGCATGCGCTCAAAGCCGAAAGAAAGATGGGACAAGGTCAATGGAGAGGTGCATGAGAAATTGCTCGCTAGGCAAGCAGAATTCAGTACTCAGCTATATGCACAAACTCACTGGATTACTGTTAGAAATGCATACCCTTCGGTACCTGTGCCCCGAGTGGCCGAGTGGCCGAGTGGTTTAACGCGCTCACCGTTACGAATCATTGCCATCTCACCTCTATCTGCGTGGGTTCGAGTCTCGGGTTCGACCAATGTGGCTATGTGAGAAAGCTTGCCAGTAGCCTCTCGTGGGTCGGTGGTTCTTTCCGGGGTTTTCCCGGGTTCTTACTCCACCATTTATACTGGCCGCCATATATAGACTATATTGTGCTGAAAAATGGCGTTAAACACTAGAACAACAGCAACAACAACCCTCCAGTACCATCTATCCCGCCAAGGGAATGGTTAACGAGGTAAATAATATATCTGTAGCACGTGATTTCTCCTGACAAAGGAAATCCCATACTGATGGCTAGGATCAGACAGATCGCTATAGCAGTAACTGTCCCAATATGTAAGCAAGGAAATGCTACATTATTATTATTTAATAAGTACGGAAAAGCATCGCAAACACAATATTTATATTACGTACATAATAAACAAAGTATTTATGAAAGTGCTTCCAAGTAAACTTGCTCAGACGATAAGACCTATTTATAAAGGAGTTCTCTACATTATACAGGAGTAGAAAAACCATTGCACGGGAGCTCGGGACAAGCAAAAACCAATGCCAGGCAACCATATTTCGAAATGTGAAAACCCGGTTAATAAATCGAAAAATATTATTGCAAAATGGTCCCGAAAACTTTAAAGAATTTTATGGGATTTTTTAGGAGTGGGTTGGGGGTGGTTGCTTTGTTTTTTGGGGGCAGGGTCCAGCGGCAAACGCTTGACCGTTAAATTGTCCTTCGTGGTAACCCTAGCGGGGTGCCTATCTCATCTCCATATAATTCTTTTGTTGTGCGTCCATTGACTTCTGTCAGTTAAAAGCCAAACAAAACATACGTGTCGATTACTCACTATCTGGTTAAGTAATCCGAGTCCATACTACTGGTTTCTTGGTGTGAACCTTCAATAAAAGGCCAATGAATGCTCGACTTGGTCAAATTTGTTGACTAACTTTAGTTAAGGACTATCACAACTATGAGAAATTAAACTAACTACAATTGTTGTTGCAATCGATATTGGCTTGTATGGTAATGATAATACAAATATCACTAGTGGAAGTTTACATTTACCGTAGGATTTTGACACAGGATTAATAGTAACCTTAACGATGTTAACTAATATAATCCTAAATTAAACAAACGTTTCTGGTCAGTAGTTGCCATCTTCTAGAACGTTGACGGACAACAAGACACCAGTTCTGGTTAGCCATCAAAATCTTTAAAGGTTTTGTGGGCTGATTTAATCAAAGAACGTTTCGATTATTGATTTGCTTATCTCGACAGCATTTGTGAAGTTTGCTTTTAGCTTTAGTGACGAAGAGAGTCTTACTGTGTTCCGCGTGATAATCTTACCTGATCAAGATCAAAAAGCACCAAAATATTGAATAAAAGAATATGATCATTGTACGACTTGAACTTCGTTCTTATGCATGCGAGGCGGTCAGCATTAGAACAAGCAAGCCTCTGAAAATAGCTAAAATAGCTGAAATCTCTTGTACATAATGTTTTTGATAGCGAAATAACATTCCTGGTAATCCAGTCCAGTAAATTATAAATCTATTTCTCATGGAAAAACATTTTTCGACGGTGGTTGCCCAGTATCAATCATGACATTGCAAATTGATCTGCTCTTGATTGTAACTTGTAATCTATTTTCACACTAACTTCATTTTTAGAAACTATATTCAGTGGACTAGCGTTTAATATATATCCACTATTCAATAGTTCCCACAATATCTTAACTGTTAAATAGAAAACTTTGCTTGAATTGTGTACCTATATTTAATCATTGTCCAATGTATTTAAATAAAATGTATTATTTCTAAGTAAACGGAACGTACATTCATATGCAAAAAAAATTAGTACCTTTTCGTAAATATGTAATCATTAAAATTATAAATCAAGAAATATTTTTCATCTGTTTTACATATTTCTGTGAATGAATTGAAGTCTAGTAGCAATATAATAACTCTTTATTCTGCCCATGATGAGCATCTACAGACAGAACTCGATTATAGTGATGGCTCATAAAATGTTCATCGAAAACAATGCATTCCAGAAGGAGGGGTTAAAAAGGTTTTCCCACAATCGCAGCCAATTAGTAAACAATAATTACATGAGCTTATTTGGAGCAATCAGAATCAAATAAAGTGATATGTAACACGTTGTGATATAAAAAATACGACACTGCACATAATATAGGAAAACTGTACAGACTATGTGATAAAATGTAGTTACACTCTGAGTCCGGTTGATAAATGAAACCCACAGCGCTTAAGCTTTCTCCGAATAATGTGAAAACATGCAGCCTCGCACAGACACAAGGAAATCAAACAATTACCCCTATTCATCAATTAACCAGACTGAAAATATGTAATGACATTCCAAAGTATAAAATCCAATACTGGTCCCAGGTCAACCAGATCCAGGCAAACAAAGCCGGTACATAATTTACCCTCATTTGATTTTTTTAAATTGATCAGATTTCCAAAGTCTTGGATCTAGCACACCCTGGTCTAGCAGACTCTCTAACGCTAAATGTTTATCAAACAAATTCAGAATAACGTCTTCGAGTTGGGCAATTATTTCAATATGTTTACCGCGCTTAATCTGTATAAAATTACCAAATTTTATGGCCTTGGGTGATGAATGGGAGTCACAAAGTTTGGCATGGCTAGCGTCCTTTGCAAAATTGTACACATCAACTCGGAATGTAGTTGTTTTGAAGTATTTATCAACTCGAATATTCGACATATTTGTCGCGTTATTTAATTCAGCAAACGCCCCTCTGATACTACATTTGTTGAGCATCTCCATCAGTAGACAATTGTTAGATTTAAGTGTGTCAATTGCAGAGATTAACTGGTTGATGAGGTAGTTCATTATATAATAATATTTCTTTAATTATATATTTTTGTGAATAATGTTCATTATATAATAATATTTCTTTAATTATACATTTTTTTTATACATTTTTGCATGATAATTTTAGTCAGATTCACCACCTCCGTCAATTTTTTCTACACCTCTTCGCTAAATACTCCTCTACTGTTGGCATTTGTTTCCTTCTTTTCTCTTTTTCTATAATACCACTTGAGAACGCGATAATTAAGACCCCCACAATTATTAAATAATTGGATTTTACCACGAACACCTTCGGAATATATTCAACCGGTCTTTGGTACACTCTTTCCTTGTCTTTTTTGGGCCATATGTAATCCGCATTAATCGCCCTTGCACGTCTTATTGCATTTACGAGTTGTCCCACTCAGTAACCACATACAATTGTTTATGTAGTATGATATTATATTTATAAAATAAGAATATTATTTGCAAATAAAAATTTCAATTAGGAGAAATATTTTATGTTAGATATAAAATAACGGAAAGGTGCAATCAAGCTAATGAACTAACGGACAAAGAAGTGGTTGTACGATTCCGGTAGCTATAGATCAAATGGCTCCATAATAGTAATAGTCGACCATAATGCTTACGCAAGGGCTGCGAAAATAACCAAATTTCCTCCTCAAACAAACAAACAGATTTATAGCTGCGACATTTTGCAGAAAATGTTTGAAATTCGTAGAAAAGATCCAGTGTCGGTTTGGTTATTTCAGAGTGACACAGAATCTGGGTTTGATTAGTTTGTACTAACATCTGGTAAACGTTATAGTCCAGAATCTCGTCATGAGCAGATGACTTGGGTCGCATTAAAGACGACACAGATCTAGCAGATGAATTACTGAATAATTGTTTTACGATCTCATCTATTGTTGCTCAATGTTACTGAAAAAAGAGGTGTGTTAGCCACCAGGGAAAATGCAAGATTGCCAGTTGGAACTACTATAGGATATATAGTCAGCTACTATGATTCCGATTTCACCCCAATTAATTATCTTCGAGCATCAACGTTTGAACATGTATCATTAAATCTGTTATCAATGATCAACCGATTTCCTAACGAAGCCGTTATAGACGCCACGGTTTGATTTTACATTAGCGAATCCAAATTATTATCATTCTATGATTATGTTCCTACAATGAATGCGGGTGTGGTAGCTCCATATGGTCATTGGAGAGTAAAAATGAGCAAATACATAGTTATTCTGAATCGGCCATGATTTATCAAAACAGTGAAAGGCACCATCAGCAAATGATCCTATTTCACGATATAAAACTGTTTATTTGAATGGTCCTGGTGGTTCTGGTAAAACAACGAGGGCTGAAGCATTATTCAGGAGATCTGATATTGTCATTTTAATGCCTACTCACAGACTTGCTAGAGAGATGAAGGAGAGGGGAATTAAGTTTCATACTTACCACAGTTTCTTTAGATGGAAAGGGGACAAATGGGCTCCCGAAAGAATGGGCGAGAAATACACCCCCAGAATCATCATTTGGGACGAAATTTGCACGGTATCAAAAGAAGTTCTGGAAAATTTTCTTGATTTGTTAGAAGCTAGATAAACTGCTGTTATCATGTGTGAAGATCAGGAGCATCCTCCTCCATTCACGGGAGAATCTCCACTAAGATGTTTAAAAGGTCAAGTCAGTAATTATGAAGAGATGTTGGTAGATCATAGACATATAACTAAAGGAGATAAAGATAAAATTAGACTTCAATCTTACAAGATTCAATGCGAGATAATGCGCTGTGCAATTCCTGTAAAAATAAATTGATGCTTTTTGGAACGTATAGCGCCCTAACGATCTTATAGTTGCAACCAGGAAAATAGGTCGCTATTCACTTCAGTCAGAATTATTTAGACTTCATAAGGAAGGTTCCCGAGTTGCCAATTCCTCTGTGTTATCGTCCAAAAGATACTCGTCTTCGGAATAGTCTCGTAGAGATTCCAGGATCCAGTTCTCAGCAAAAACTTATTCATGATATCGTTCATGTTCATACAGACGTCGTTGAAGAGGCTCTAGTACAAACATCATGCTGGACTCTAGGATATGCAATAACAATTCATTCATCGCAGGCATTAACTATCTCAGATACCAATATGTTGATGATTACGTTGAATTGTCTGATACAGTATATTTAGCAGTATCAAGAGTTACAAGAATGTCTCTGCTATGTAGGATAGTCTACACGTGCAGGAAGCTGTCATGCGACAATCACGGGACTAAAGTCCCTGGCAAGGTAAAGAAAACATTAGCTGGATATCAACGAGATGATAAAAAATAAACTCGAGTTTGATCTTGATCCAGAATTCATCATGACGCTGAATCAACAACAAAATATTAACTACGCTCAATGTAAGAAAATAATGAAATTACAATATTTTCCTGATCACCCACGACAATTTACCGTAGACCTAACTGATACTAGTCATGGCAATACACGCGAAAATATCATGCTGACATGTCTTGAATGTAACCGATGCCTAGCTCTCCGGCGACACTAAATTAACGCAGTAACCAGGCTGGTGGTAATTGAGTATTTTCGGGAATTACCAGCAATTATTCACGGACAGATACACGTTCAGGAGCCGACGAATCTATCCTGTCGATTGCAGGCTTACCCGTAGATCTTACCACACTGGAACGTTTATGTGCTGTTATACTCCAGATAGGATCAGTTGCTTTGTTTACCACCTTCAAGTTCACCAGGTTCATACAAGCACCTTACTATTACTTTGCTATCCAGCACTGGTTTCTGTGAGACCTGTGGTCGCTTAGACTGAATGCGCTTCTTCGCGATTGAATCAATGGGTTTCATAGAAATTCGTTACGCTGTTACACTTAGTAGTCATGCAATTCATTCACAATATCGAGTGTTTGTGCGGGGGCGGTTCTTCATCAGTAATTCCTGAGCATACTGATGTTTAAACAATCTCCAACAAGTGTTCGATTAAATCGTTCAACGATTGACTGATCACGATGTATTGTGGCATGTCTACGTCTGACTATAACATTATGTTTCTGCATCAACGATGATACTGCATCAAAAACTTCTTTGCCATGATCAACCCGTAGCCATCGTGGATAATGTAGACCAGATCTACCGCCACGTTGACAAATTCGTTCAAACGCGGTTGCGACTTCAGTTGCTGTTTTAGTTGATAAGGGTTCGGCTTCTTTGCATCTACTTGCAATGTCGACGACTGTTAGTGCGTATTGGTATGTGCTTGTGCGTACTTAATCGTGGGGCAAAAATGAGATATCTGCCTGATGAACTTCGGTACGGATGCTATCAGCAAACCATCCATACTGAATCGTTTTAGGTGATGGTAGATAAATTTGCTACATTGCTTGTCGGGACAACCAATCTGACCTAACATCACGCTTGACACCTGATACGTCAGCAAATTTGCTAATCGCCGCTGTGCCCTTCCAGTATCCTCTTGGAATATAATAAATCGATTCCATTACTAATTATCAGAAAATTAATTTCCCGCTAGACTCCAACCTTTAGTTTGCCGCTCATCGCCGTTCTTATAAACTAGTCAGCCATTGACTCACTCATATTTTTATTTTTTATCGACTTCAGCGTGTGAATCAATCTGACCTAAGCGATATGTCGTTGTTGCAGATCTTTATTTTTATACTCGACGTCATGAGTATGGCACTCTTGATCAATCGCATACAGAGAGTTAGAAAATCAAAGATGGGGGTCAGTCCGACGACCAGCTTGATTTTTTTAAAGAAAGTTCGTTTCTAAAATGGACTGTTAGGAAGTCAAAGGTGTGAGGGGTCTGTCAGATGATCAGTGTGATTGTTTTGATAGAAGGTTGGGGGGGGGGGGTTAATAGACCGTGAGAAAGACAATCGTGTGGGTCGGTCCGACGACCAGCGTGATTTCTTTTACAGAAGGTTCGTTTTTTTAAAAAGACCGTTACAAAGTCAAAGGTGGGGTTCGGGACGCACTCCCTGCTGCAACACCAGAGATTCAATGACAAAAGTATTCACAATCAGTTCCAGAAATAGCAATTGATTCGGAAACATTTGAGAAAATGCTTAATTTACCTTTATGAAACTCTAACCTCACGTTTTTAGTTTTAATAAAAAAATTAATCTTTGTGTATCGTTAGCATTTATTCTTAAAATGAAATACATATATCAGCGTAATCTCTGTTAAAGTTTGTGCACGAATGTATTTATTTTAATGATCCTTATAAACTGGAATTAGTTGGCTCGGTATTTTGCTATAATTAGTCAATCCTTAAAGAATTAGAAGGAATGCATCATGCAATACAGATTGTATCAAGCTGTCCCATACACATAATCCTTAACGGATACACGGATACATGATATTCTCTCAGTCAGATGACTCCATTGTCTATCCATGCATGTAGCCTGGACGGGAACCGCTCTTAATTCAGGAACTTTACATTTAATAGCCAGAACCTTGCACATTCTCGAAACTATAGGGAGAGTCTACATGGTAAAAAGAAATTTCATTAAATCCTTGGGCAACACGAACGCATCTCAAAAATACTAAAAATAGCATTAATATTTATGAAGATGGTTATCACATTTATGTACACAGCTGTTTCAGTATGCACATTACACGTCCTGTACACTGTGAGCAATTTTTGCATTTATAATGAGGCAATATTTGAACCTCTAAATACATATATGTTATTAAGCACATGCATGTTTCTTATGGTAATAGAATTCTCATATTATTTGAGCCTCTGTGTAACTTGTTAATCGAATCGGTACCAGTATCTTATAAAACGATGAAATAGGCTCCTCTTCATAAAGAAAACGTACCTACCGTGGTACTTGCTATACTCATTTCTGGCTATAACGAACGATAACACAAGTTTGACGCATAAAGAGAGTTGCATACTTTACAAATGGTACGCGTCCGCATACGGCACATTTCCGGAAGGTTTGGATCCAATACGTTCATGATAACGAAGAGAAATGAGATCATTTCGCACTGATGCATTTGTATTTATCCTAATCGAAGAAACAATGAAGTCAGTTAAAACACTGTGAAAATCAATGTATTCCAGGTACTAGGTAATGGTAGATTCCGCTGCAGCAAATTATGTTAATATAAACAAGACTTAAACAACCGGGAGACTTAGTTCAAACTTGGATCATTAAATAAATATATTTTGTCCGATTAAATATATATATTTTTGTATAAAAAGGAATTTCTTCAGTCATTTTTTAAAGAATTAGAAACAATATTTAATGCAAAACAAATTCCATTTTGTCCGTATTCATACACAAAATCCTTAACGGATACATGATATTGTCTCAGTCAGATGACTCCATTGTCCACCCATGCATGTAGCCTGGTCGGGGACCGCACTTAATCCAGGAACTTTACATTTAATAGGCAGAACCATCCCGTCCTCTGCTATCTTAAAAGAATACGCTGAATCTACATCGTAAATATAAACTGCATTTAAATCCATAGGCACAACGCAAGTATCTGAAAAAAAATAATAGCATTAATAGTGATGAGGATAGTTATCACATTTATGTTTATACACCTGTTTCAGTTTCCTATGTCTTATGTCAGCTATGAAAGCTTATTGATGAAATCCTACGTTTCTTGCATTGTTTGGTTTTGGTTTATGTCGTTTGTAACGTTTACCACCAAGTTATATTTTCTTTCGTCTTGAATATTTTTGTTGTCTTCTTCCTAACTTCTGATCATACAAACATTCATGCAGCTTTCTAACCTGACATATACACATTACCCGTCATTATACACAGTGGTGAAATTTTGCACGTATAGCGGGCCAATATTGAACCTATAAGTATATATAGGTTATGAAGTATTCTTACGTAACAGACTTTTTGTATTATTGGAACCTCTGAACAACGAGTCAATTGAGTGATATTAGTATGCCACAGAACGATGAAACTAGCTACTCGTCACAAAGGAAACCTAACGAGCAGGTATTTCAGCCCATATATATATATATATATATATATATATATATATATATATAGAGAGAGAGAGAGAGAGAGAGAGAGAGAGAGAGAGAGAGAGAGAGAGAGAGATTCATTACATGTTATTGTAATGATAACTTTGTCTACTGGATTTGATAATTATAGAAATTCAGCTCAGTTCTGTTTGACCTGATAAACAACCAGTAGTAGAAACGCTGTATCTAGTTGCTGACCTTGATTCAGAACCAGTGTTAGCTTAGGGTAAGCAACTTTTTGGGGGGTTTCCCAGAGTAAGAACCATTGATTTCAGTTAAGGCTATACTGAATACGTAATGTTAGGCATGTTAAAATTTTCTACGTTGTGCTAGAAATGATCACGTGATCCTCATACGGATATCTGTTTTGCGTCTCAACTTAGTGTATAACAGTTTTCTTAATAAGAATTTGTTCAATTGGGCTTTAAATCTTTGACACTTAAAGGTGTTTTGTTGTAACCAGTTTGAGTTGAATTTTTTTTATTTTATGGAATTATTGATTCTTTCCCAGGAAAATACTAGTGTTCATACAGAATTCTTGGACAAAGACATTTATCGAAAATTATTCGGAATTCCAAACTGGAATATTATTTTCTGTGAGTCAACAAAGAACTGTTGACACATCACTACAACGCTGACTATCGAAGACGTCATCGCCTTCCATCTTGAATTTCATCGGGATTTGAACTTTGATTCATTTAGGACTTTTCATTGATAGGACTTCTATTTTTATTAAATTCTTGGATTAATTTTGGATTTGATTCGTAAAATCATAAGTTCTTTTTCACATGTTTACCTTGTTTTTCTAGGGAAATAAATTATTTGTTAAATTTTACAAAGCTTGTTGCCTTCAATCTGTTCTTGTAACTTTTCGTACTAGCCTAGACACATAACAAGAAAATTGGAGCCTCGTCCTTGGGATATATGAATATATGAATTTTGGCTAATATACTTCAGAAAATTGTTTTTTGAAATTTCAATTCCCATAGTTTTTGGAACTTTTTAAATCCCAAGTATTATTTCACATTTTAGAAATATTTAGTGAAATCCACAGGCTTTTTTTACAATATCATCAAAAGTAGAGAATGTTTTAAATTTACTCAGGAGTGATTGGAAATTTTGAAAATGAAAGTACAGCTAAAAATTTTGGAATTAGAGATAAGACAGGTTCAGTTTCAGATAGAAAATATACAAAACGAAAGAGAAAGGGAAGTAAGACAATGTAATTTGAGAAAAATAAACAAGATAGGATAAAGCAAATACAAATACAAAGAGAAAAGGAAGAAAGGTAATTTCAAATTAGGTTAAAAGAATTAGAGCTGGCAAAATAAAAACATTCCACTACTTTTGATGTTTTAAGAAAAATCAAGTTAGTACCCACTTTTCTAGAAAAAGAAGTAGCTCAATATTTTGTTCGTTTTGAAAACATTGCTGAAAGACTGAGGTGGCCAAGAGAGTATTGGACTCTATTATTGCAATGTGTACTTACTGGTAAAGCTAGTGATATTTACATTTCACTGTCACCGGAGCAGAGTGCTGACTATGATGTGCTTAAGGACTGTATCTTGAAGGGTTATGAGTTAGTCCCTGAGGCTTGTCGACAAGATTTTAGGAATTCTAGAAAATCAACTGACCAGACCTATGTCGAATTTGCATGGGAAAGAGAACGACAATTTGATAGGTGGTGCTCTTCTAGAAAGGTTAATAAAGATTAGGAAAGTCTCAGACAACTCATATTACTTGAAGAGTTCACGAATTGTGCCCATAATGACATTAGGATTAATTTTGATGAGCATAAGGTCGAAACCTTGGAAAATGCTGCTAGTGCTGTTGACGAGTACTCCTGAGCTCATAAAGTTTCTTTTGTAGGCAACTTCTCCACTCAGCAGTCTTCTGGTAAAACGGTATTTCAGCCTAATACAAGCCCTTCTAAATCTCAGTCTGGCACAACTTTTAAAAATCAAGCTTCTCATAAGCTTGATCAAAAATACCTATCTCTTCGAAGATGGAGAATTATGAACTATTCATGTCAAAAGGTTCAATATCTCTCTTGGGTGATTTGGTCAATCCTATCTCTATTAAAATTTTAAGGGACACAGCAGCTTCTCAGAGACTTTTATTATCAGGTACTTTGCCTTTTTCTGAGAAGTCTTTTTATAATGAGAGTGTTCTTATTCAGGGAGTAGAGTGCAGCTTTGTTAATGTTCATCTCCATTGTGTAAATTTGTCAACAGACTTAGTTTCAGGACACGTGACAATCGGAATAATGTCTTCTTTACCCGATGAGGGCATTCATTTATTACTAGGCAACGACCTAGCTGGAGATTAGGTTGTGGTTAATCCACTTGTAACTGACAAGCCTGTTTGGATTAGAAAGTCGATCCTATTGAAAAAGAATTCCCTGATCTATACCTGGCTTGTGCAGTTACTAGAGCTATGGCAAAGAAAGCTCTTGAGAATGATGTCGATAAGGAAAGTATTCCTTTAGCTGACACATGTATTGGTCAGGCTTTTGATGAGGTCAATATCACTCCTTGTTTGGTTCAATCAAAAGGTATTGATCACAGTGATCCTCTTTTACCTACTCATTCTCTTTATTCTAATCAGGGTGACAAACGACAATCACTTGTTGTCAAACAGGAGAAAGATCCTGAGATCTCCTGTTTGTTTCATATGGCCATTAGTGAAACTGAACCCACTGAAGTACCTGTCTGTTATTTCATTACAAATGGAATTCTTATGAGAAAATGGAGATCTCCCGAGGTACCAGCTGATGATGAGTGGTCAGTGAACTATCAAATTGTAGTTCCAAAATCATACATGAAACTCCTTCGGCTGGTCATTTAGGGATTGATAAGACTTATTACAAGATCTTGAATCACTTTTATTGGCCAAAAATTAAAAGTGATGTTTGTAAATACTGCAGATCTTACCATACTTGTCAAATGGTAGGAAAACCCAATCAGTAGATACCTAAGCCTCATCTGCAAACTATTCCTTCATTTAGCAGAATAATGGTAGATTGTGTTGGTCCCTTACCTAACACAAAGTCAGGCAACCAATACTTGTTGACCATTACGTGTGCGTCAACAAGATTCCCAGAGTCAATTCCTTTGAGGAATATTAAAACTAAAACAATAGTAAAAGCTTTGATAAAGCTTTTCACTGAATTTGGCCTTCCCAAATCTGTCCAATCTGATCAAGGGTCAAATTTTATGTCTGGAATATTCCAGTAAGTTATGTATGAATTAGGCATTCAACAATTTAAATCTTCTGCCTATCAACCTGAGAGCCAAAGGGCTTTAGAAAGATTTCATCAGACTTTCAAAAGTATGATTCGATCATATTGTTTTGATACGGGTAAAGATTCGGATGAACGCATTCATTTACTATTGTTTGCTGTTATTGAGTAAGTTCAAGAATCTTTAGGATTCAGTCCTTTTGAACTAGTTTTTAGACACACTGTGCGTGGACCATTGACGTTGTTGGAAGACAAACTTCTTTCTAATGAAGATACTGAACTTAATTTTCTCGATTATGTTTCCAGTTTTAAGTATGAATTGTCAAAGGCTTGTGAAGTTGCAAGAGCGAATCAGCACTCTACTCAGTCCAAAATGAAATTAAGGTATGATAAAAACTCAGCGGAAAGGAGTTTCAGCCTGGTGATAGAGTTGTGGCTCTCTTGCAGCAGCAGAGAGAGTGAACAGACCATTTTGCTTGAGACATTATTTATGAAAAAATAAGCCTTCCTACGAAAACGAAATCTTAAGGTCAGTAACGTTAAACCACAACCTCTAACCCTGACTCTGTCAGGCCATGAGATTTCTTAGAGTTAGATTATCTCGTTAATTTATCTTTGACTCGCTGGTTTTTTCTATGGTGTGTTTATTTTACGTGTTGGTCACTCAACGTTGGTCGTTCACCCTCTTTGCTGCTGTAATTAACCAAAGATTTTATCCAGACCTATACGATATCTAGAACTTGGGTCATGTAAATGTATTGTTATAAATCCGAACGGAATAGCTTGTGCTTTTGAAAAGAAGTTTCTAAACTTCATCATATCCATATCCCTTGAACACCAAGTATAATAAATATTTTGTAAAGTATAATTATCTACTCCATTAAACACAATTAAGATATTGCAATTATCTCTGATCACTTTAGGAATTTGCGTGTATTTCTGAGTTAAATAAATTACGTCTGTATTTTTGTGACGGCCTCACGAAAATATCCGAGCTGGATTGGATTGTTTATCCAGCATTACATCATCGTATACTACGAGATTATTGATACATCCATCAAGATCATCTATGGATGGAGCTTCATCGATATCGGTAATAAAATCAATAACATCATTATCAGGACACGTCAGCGACTTTGCGTTATCATTAAAATCTTTAAGTACTTCGTAACATCTTTGATCATCTACAGATGGTGCTACTAAATATAATTTATCCCACTTGAGCCATCGCATTATCAGATTAAGTAATAATTGCGTTTTACCAGACCCAGATGGGCCAAGTATAATTGCTCTGATAGAATTTGGTAGCGCTGGATGATGCTTGACTGGCTCTTGTTTTCGTGTCGCTGAAAAGTCAATTATATCCATAATAATAAATAATATGAATTTATATTGTGTTCGATGTAGAGCGCATATGTCCACCAGTGGATTAACGACAATAATAATAAAAAAAAAACAAGCGCGCACTTACAGGTAGGTGTGTGAAATGTGGTACAAAAAAATACAAATTTATTTCATTAAAGACAGGTGGAAATATCGCTGCTTCGTTAGGTAAATTACCAGGAGCTCCATGGGCAAAGCATCCTGGTGAAAACCATTTACCCGGATATAATTACTGTGGTCCTGGAACTCGTCTCGATATCCGACTCGATAACCAAGACCAACCAAAACCTGGAGAGTATCCAATAGACACAATTGATCAAGGGTGTCACATTCACGATGTCGCGTATAAAAATGAAGACCTACAACAACGACATCTCGGCGATATAAAATTAATTCATGCCATAAATAATATAAAAGATAAATCACTTCGAGAAAGATTAGCTGCTTTTCTAGTAAAAGCTGGTATGAAAGGTAAAATAATGTTAGGGGCTGGTAATTAACCAACTGATTATTATCATAATAATGGAATCTTTTTATTATAGCCCAAGAGGATACTGGAGAGGTAAAGCAGCGATTAGTAAACTTGCTGAAGCAGCAAAAGTTTCACGTGATGTCGCTGCAGCGTGGTTATTACGACAGGCAATATGGCAAATCTATCTACCACCACCTAAAAAAAGTTAAGTATGCACATTTTGATGTTAGTACCCCTAATGAAGTTCATCAAGCAGATATTTTGTTTTTACCACACGATACCATTAAAACTGGTAAACGTCAATACACATACAGATACGCGTTAACCGTCGTTGACGTTGCAAGTAGATATAAAGAAGCAGGACCATTATCAACAAAGACAACGACTGAAGTTGCATCTGCGTTTGAACGAATTTATCAACGTGGTGGTCTACGATGGCCACAACTGCTACAGGTTGATCCTGGCAAAGAATTTCTTGGTGCAGTATCATCGTTGATGAAGCGACATAACGTTAAAATCAGACGAGGACACACGGAAATTCATCGTGATCAAGCAATCGCTGAACGATTTAATCGAACGCTTGCTGAGCGGTTATTTGGATACCAATACGCGAGGGAAATATCTGCTGACTTTAAGTCCATGGAGAGATCTCGTGAATGGGTTGCAAGGTTACCGAGTGTGATAGCTGCGTTAAACAACGAAGTGACTCGTGCAACTTCTATTAAACCTTCTAATGCGATAAAAAAAATATATACCAATACAACGTAAATCATCCTCTCAACCAGTACTAGGTAATGTTACCGTAAGATATTTATATGAACCTGGTGAACTTGAAGGAGGTAGAAAAAGAGCAACTGATCCTATCTGGAGTGTGACCACACACAAAATTTCTAGCGTGGTAAGGTCTACAGGTAGACCAGCAATCTACAGATTAGATTCAATTGCTCCTCAGCGTGGATTTGTACGCGAACAATTACAAATAATTCCTATAGATACCCAATTACCACCGGGTTCACTTTTATAAACTTGCACCGTGTCCAGCGCCTCGACGTCGATTACATTCAAGACAGGTCAGCATCACATTTTTGCGTGTGTGACCAAGATTACTATTAATTCTATCAACGGTAAATTGTCTTGGATTATTACTCGAGTACTGCCACAGCATATTACAGTTACAACTTGCACAATGATTATTCTGTTGTGCTTTTAGTGTTATAATAAATTCAGCATCAATATCAAAATCGAGATTATTTTTTGTCACATTGTTTATAACCCGCTAATTTTTTATTCATATCGACAAAGTTGTCAGGAATTTCTTCGGTTATTAAGCAATCCATGATAACCCGGCGCAGTTGAGATATTCTTCTGACTCGAGACACTGCTAGATAAACTAAATTTGACCACTCAATACGATCATCGAAAATCCAAATACTTGTATCGGTAATAGTTAATCCCTGTTATGAGTGAATCGTTATAGCGTATCCTAACGTCCACGGCGATTTATCTATGCTTAACGCGCTCTCAACAACATCAACAACAACTAAAACAATATCATTTAACACAAGATTTTGTATTCCACCACCAGGAATCTCAATATCAACATTCTGTCGTCGAGTATCTGCTGGGCGATAACACAAAGGTACAGGTGGATTTGAAAATTTTTCTTTATGTAACGTAAATAATTGTTGTTGAAGTGTATCGCGAACTATTTTTCTACTTGCAACTATCGAATCAGCAGGTCTCCATAAAGTCCAAAAATTATTCATAGATGTTTCTGGAATTATTTTACTCATTATTTCACATTGTATTTTATCTGGCTGTAGTCTTATTAACTTTTTAAACTCTTTTAGTGATTTATCAATAGCTCTATGGTCATCAGTTATTTCTTCGTAATAATCTACAAATGTTTTCAGCCACTCATGTGGAGACGATCCAATGAAAGGTGGCGGTTGACCATGATCGCCACACATCACCACAGCAGTATTCTTCAATAACAGCCAATCAAGAAATATTTTTAATACCTCTAGCGACACCGTGCATATCTCGTCCCAGATAATAATTTTAGGAATATATTTCTCACCCATTCGCGATGGAGTCCATGCGTCTCCGCACCATCTAAAGAAACTATGATATGTACACGATTTTACTCCTCGTTCTTTTATTTCCCTGGCGAGTTTATGTGTCGGTGTCAACACAATCATATCAGAACAATTACTAAATAATTCAATCGCGCGTGTTGTTTTACCTGAGCCACCACACCCATTAAGATAAACGGTTTTATGTCTAGCCACAGGATCATATACAGATGGTACCGATGACATCCTTGGTATTTGATTATTCTTGTAATATGTTTTCGCAATTTCAACGTCGGCAGATTCAGAATAGCTAATTATATCCTCATATTTTATTCTCCATTCGCCCCATGATGCATTATCGTTAATACGCAATTGTTTTAACGAATCCGCATATTTTTTGTTTATATAAAATGAATCTATCGCGACTCTGACTGCATAACGAGGAAATCTGTTTATCATCGATAATAAATTTATCGAAACATACGCTAGCATCGAAGATCTTAACTGAGTAAACTGCGGTGACTCGCCATCAGTAAAGCTCACAATTGTACCTAATTTAGTTCCGTCTGATAAATAAGCATTACTTCGACTTATAAACGTGTTTTTCTCCGTTGTATCAGCAATTATAAAATCTAGTTCAGCATCGTCCATGATTAATCTTGTACACGCTCGTTTATGATCATATGATCCTCCTTGCGTAAATTTACCGATTATTTTTCTGCCGAGATCTTTTGCAAATTTCTCATCACTTTCTCTCCTGCATTCACGTATACTATTAGTAATTTTAACAAGATCATCTTCAGGATTAGGAACATCTCTTCTAGCATCATTAAATACATCCGGTTCTGGCAACCAGACTTGTTTCTGCACGCGGTATGATATAATTGCTTCACTCACGCTCAACGACATTAAAATTCCAGCATCAATCGTGTACTTTATTAGTACTATTGGAGCCCAACGTCGCTCTGAAAAATGTCTTCCAAACCACGCATAAACAATCGGATGGAGATCCCCGTAAAACTCGAACGACTCTATACAAGCAAATCCGGTTAGGTCTAAAGGTAAAGGTCCGTTTATCGCTACTCTGGTCATCTTGTGTGTTGGATGACCAAATTTCTTAAAGTATTCAGAACACTCTCCGTATCCAAGAAAACTTCCAGGATAACACGCTACCATATCAACTGAGATAACGTCATTATAATCGTATTTAGTGTTCCACAATCCACCGTGTCCGTATTCCACACAACTGTGTTGGACATCTTCAAGAAATTCCAATCGTGTCGGTTTCCATGAATTTTGCTCCTGAGCGGCGTAGTGAGCAGCAATTGATGGAACGGTAAAACAGTTATTAAGTAATTGTTTAACCTTAATATCATCAGATGTGTATTCACGCCAAAGGCGTTGTGCAAGATTTTTCATTTCTTCGTCGAGAAATTCTGTACGATAAATATCACCATTAGACCGTACAAACTGATCATGATAATCATATTCCGAACTCTGAAACAGCCACAGATACAGGGTCAATTTTACTGATATTTCTGATAGCATCGAATACATGACCATTATAAAATTTAACCGTTCAATCTCGTGGAAATACCGTTACTGCCACAGTCCATGCATGTGCGTTATGATCAATAATATCTATCGAAGCTCCTCTTGATTTATATTTTGGTTTGTACAAAATCTTTCCGGTTAACGTCTTCACTGTTATTGGAAATTTTAATTTCTTTCCCAGCTCAGCAACGTCGCTGATGGACGTTCCGGTATCTTTAACTGTTTCTGCCTAGGTGTTTGTTTTTTCACGTCGTAAATCCGTTAAACCGTTTCCGCGTATCGCGTTTGTGAAGTGTTCTGTAACCCGTTCAGCTACGCAATTTATTCTTGACAATTTCATGGGTTTGAGATCCCTAACGTTAGGTTTATTATTTAACGGATATACCGCGTATACAACTGCAGTCACAGGGTATGCACGTTCGTAATATGGTTTGTCAATACCAGTCAGTATTCCTGGTCTGGAATTTTTACTAAGAACAATATTATTTCCTGACTTATGGACAGAATCACGTTTGTCACGAATAATCCAAGTGTCATCGTCTGTCTTTACAATAAATTTTATTAAAATAAAATATTTCTGAACAAGGTAGTCAATAATCTCTTTTCCTCGTTTGTCATTCATCACATTAACAGTATTTTTAATTCTGAATGTCGACCACACATGAGCCGCACCATTGTCGCGAAATTCCTTTTTGGCTTCACGGATATTTTTGTTATATCTTTATTCGTTAAAGCTAGATCTTGCATCGAAAAACTAAATTTGTGTTTCGGCAGTCTGTCAAGATCAAATCTAGCTCCCGCCGAGACGGCGGAAGGTTCAATCGCGGATAATTCCTGCGTTATTATAATTAGGACAAATATATATTTAATTGAATTTTAATCTTTTGTATATGATTCAAACAAAGAATTGATGCCATTGGCTTATGATCGGATATACTTCTCCTTGTAACAAAGCATGCGTAAACGAATTCTGCGGTTTTTATATGCAATGCGTTAGACAAGGCAGTTTAGGACCAAAACCGTGTATGCCGTGTGGTGTTGGAGTCAGAGGAAAAACTCAATTGTGTGCGCAATGTGGTGGTAAAAATACAGAGAGCTGAAACGATATTACGATTAAAAAAAAATACATCTTCTGAATCTCCTATAAAAACCGAGGAAGATTATCTCGCTAGATTTTCAAAATAATGATTTAAACAAATAATATTAGTATATAAATGAAGCAAAATGAATTTGTAACGCATCCAATCATCACCAATTAGGAAGCATCTCGTGATGGTGTAATTAGGCACTGTAGATTAAAGAAACCAGTCGGTAGTGTCAATAATACCGGTTATCTTAGATTTACTGCTGCTGACCAGAAAAAAAAAGATATTTCTCACATAGGTTCGTGTTCGAGTGTTATTTTGGGATCATTAAGGATGGATTTGAGTAGTATAAGGAACTGCCGTTTCTAAAACAGAAAATGGCATTAGTATCCGATAGTATCAATTTTACTCTTATTTTGCAATTCTGAAGCTTCTATCTTCATTTATTTTTTACCCTAGTAAAAACGACATAGGCCATAAATAAAATAGGCCGAATCGGATTTACATCAAATAAAAACTTCTAGGAAAAACATTTCTCGTGGAAACTTTAAAACGGCTTAAAACAACTTTAAAAGTATCAGATCGAAAATACAAATGCCATTTTCTGTTTTAGAAAACGGCAGTTCCTTATACTACTAATATGAATCGACTACTGTAAATGATAAAAATCATTTCTCACACAACCTCAGTAAATTCTTGTACCGACGGTGGGTTCTGCTTTCTTATCTTTCGCTCAGGAGATCTTGTTTTATAATAATATATTACAGCACGCAAATTTTTACCTCCACATCTATAACATAAACTGAATTCACCTCTCATTCCAACACCACAGCTTAGACATGGTTTAGGTGATTTAAATCCTTGTTTTATTCTCTGGTTATGAAAACCACAATAATCACCATAACACGACTTATTACAAACTTCTACAGATCCTTGTGGTAAATATTTGCAATTGTTCTGCCCTCTTTCGAAAGGCATTATTATAATATATATTTTTGTTTAAATTATTGATAATTATTTTAGGCAAAATTTTTTAATTAGAATAATTTTATATAAACTATTAATATAGAAATGTCAAAACGAACGCATCAAACACGTTCTGAGATAG
>JAECUM010002830.1:0-103802 GCA_016617855.1 Megalonaias nervosa
GGGTGAGAACACGCCCCGTTCACCCTGCGGGCTTCCCTTTGATCCCTGGACCCATGTTTTAACATCTGGGTGTGAGGACGACAAGCCCTTTGACTGGCGGCTATTCTATGATCTGGGTGGTTGGCGACTTGCATACTCAGTTAACACTACTTTTGGCTATGTTTACACATCAAACGCGGTCATAATATATCCAACTTTTATACATTTCCTGATACCTGGACTGCGAAACGTGACAACGTAGCTTTAAAAATTTTTCAGTCATATCGCTACGATATCTGCAGTATGGCAGTTTATAGTGATGGCATCATGCCGCAGACATGTAGCATGATGTCCCACCCAGTCACATTATCCTGACACCAGGCCGACCCGTCCTAACACTAACCTCTTAATGCTGAGTGCCAAGAGAGGCAGCTGTTAGTACCATTTTTGTAAGCTTTTGGTATGACTTGGCCTGGGATTGAACCCACGACTTCCCGCATCTGAGGCAGATACTCTAACCACTAGGCCTCTGGAGTGGTATCCAAGAGCATTGTAGGGACCTAATACCTGATTTATATTCCACATTCTGTTTTTAAATGTTAGCCTCCTGTATGTTGCCCTGTTATTTTATAAGGTCTAGTAGATTGGCTTAATAAATACTGCCCTGTTATTTTCATAGGGTCTAATAGATTGCCTTAATACATGTTGCCCTGTTATTTTATAGGGTCTAGTAGATTGGCTTAATAAATATTGCCCTGTTATTTTATAAGGTCTAGTAGATTGGCTTAATAAATATTGCCCTGTTATTTTATAAGGTCTAGTAGATTGGCTTAATAAATATTGCCCTGTTATTTTATAAGGTTTAGTAGATTGGCTTAATAAATATTGCCCTGTTATTTTCATAGGGTCTAGTAGATTGCCTTAATACATATTGCCCTGTCAGTTTATAGGGTCTAGTAGATTGGAGAATCAAATGCCAACTGCTTTGGTATTGAGAGCAGTCTGTACTGTTATAAAACCTGTTAGCACACACTACATATTAGACACCAGATTCCAAAATTAAAACACATCTGCAGATGTAGTTTATTTTAGGATTAGTCAAATATGCAACAATAAAATCCAGGAAATGTGTATACTTAGTGAAAACATCGATTCCATTGTAAAGTAACAACTCCATGTGATGCAGTGCCAATATACTGTTGACCATATTTTGACAACATTGTTGAGTGTTATTAATAGGTTCACATGTTTCAATATGTTATAATGAGGTAAAGTGTTAAGAATATTATAATTAGGTTAATATTGTTTAGAGCATTATGAGGTTACCAGTGTTCAGAGTGTTATAATGAGGTTACCAGTGTACATAGTGTTATAATGAGGTTGCCAGTGTTTGGTGGTATGAGATTATCAGTTTTCTGAGCGTATTGAGATTAACATTGTTCAGAGTGTTTTAATGAGGTTAACAGTGTTCAGAGTGTTATAATGAGGGTAACAGTTTTTGTGTTTGAGAATTTAAGGAAGTTAGAGTTGGCATTACTTGTACAGTACTTTATATCCCAGTTTGACATCCAAAAATACATCTAGTCATTGCTTCTGGACAATGAGCATTTCATGAAGTCCTTACTGTTTCTATCCAAATTGTACACGGATTATACTGGTGTAAATTCCTAATTTGAAATGGAAGTTGGTTTTTGTATAAACATTATAACAGTTTTGTGGAGTGTGGCATAACAGTTTATTTTTTTTATTGTAAATTACCAGTGACAGTGACAGTGTCAACATGTTCATTATAGATTCAGCTGAAGATTTTCATTTGCTAATATTTTCCCAACACATGAATGAATATCTCATTATCAAGAAAAGACAATTTATTCTGTGATTTTTTGGCATAATGTTTTGACATTGTATGTGATTTTGCTGTAGGATTGACAAGGAGGCAGTGCCTTGCTTGTTTTTCTTTTCTTTCACAATTGAAAAATGTTTCATACAATAAAACTTAATATCAGACATGAATATTCTCTTAGATGTGATAAATGTTTGACATAATGATAACGTGTCTTTGTACTACAAGTTTGTAAAAAATATGGCACCCCACTCAAACTGGAGGGTATCCAGTTAGGCCTGTGTGTCAAGGACTGTTAAAAAAATGTAAAAAACTTGGATCTGTTAAATTCCTTTGAATTCTCAGGAGGGGAATTTAATTAAACACCTTTCAAACAGTTGACCTTGACTTTAGGTTGCTTTAAAAATGTATCAATGTTATAATGAGGGTAACAGAGACACAAAGACACAGTGTTATAATGAGGGTAACATAGACACAAAGACACCGTGTTATAATGAGGGTAACAGATACACAAAGACACTGTTATAATGAGGGTAATAGAGACACAAAAACACAGTGTTATAATGAGGGTAACAGAGACACAGCATAGTTATGTCAAACATTTGTCAGATCTAAGAGAATATTCATGTCTGATATTAAACGAGTTAAACAAGTGAGACAGAAGGAACATGATACTTCGTAACAAACTGTTTCGGGGGGGGGCAACCTACACTTTTTTTTCAAGTCGGAAGAAAATCTCATGTATCAGTGTATCAGGTGGACTGATTTCTTGTGGGTTTTTTTGCGAGGGGGGTGGAGGGGGGGAGTGCACAAGGAAAAACAAAGAAACAAACAAACCCCAAAAAGAAAATTCCTGCATAACAAAAAAAAAATTGTATACACCTTAATATATGTTTCTAGAATGTATATGGACTAAATGATGGGTCAATTAAAAAATTTCATGCGAATAAGTATATTATTAACTGAAAGCAATTTTTTTCAGACCTTTTTGTTTTAAGCAGTATTTTAGTTTCCATACAGAAATTGAGGTAGTATTTCAACACGAGATAGTGTCATTTTCATGAATGATATTCAAAATGGCCACCTTTGTGACATATTTAAAGTTTTTTCATGCACAAGGCAAAGGACCCAAAATCTAACAGTAACAGTTTTTCCCGTGGTTTGCATCTTGGATATCACAAGTACATAGTATCCAAAAATGTAGAAATCACTTGATTGCTAATTACATTTATATTGTTTTAGTATTTTAATCACTTTATATTGTTTGCAAAATGCAGGTGGTTCACTATGGATATTCTTTGATATTTATAGTCTTTAGCATCCCAGTTTTAAAATGCACAAATGTTACAAGACAAGAAAAACAAAATTATTTGTCATGAAGTTTGAGCGCTGTTTGTCAAAAGGACACCTTAAGCAGTATTTGTAGGTAGGTTTAATCAGACAACTTCAAAACTGGAAATTGATTTGAAAGTCAATCAAATAATTACCCTCCAGTGAATGAAAGTGACCCAGAAAAGGTTTGAAAGTCCAAGAAATAACTACCTCTGATGAATGAAGATGACCCAGGAATGGTTTGAAAGTCCAAGAAATAACTACCTCTGGTGAATGAAGGTGACCTACAGATGGTTTGAAAGTCCTAGAAATAATTACCCAGTGATGAATGAAGGTGACCCAGGGATGGTTTGAAAGTCCCTTCAGTGAATGAAGGTGATCCAGGGATGGTTTGAAAGTCCAAGAAATAATTACCCTCTAATGACTGAAGGTGATCCACAGATGGTGTGAAAGTCCAACAAATAATTACCTGCTGTTGAATGAAGGTGACCTAGTGATGGTTTGGTCTTTTAAAGCACATCAAAATAAAGAGTTAATTTAGTGCTGAAGCAATTGGAATAAAGTGTCTTGCCCAATCATTCACCATGGTAATAATTCCAGTATACCCAATAATTCACCTTGGTAACCATTCCAGTATGCCCAGTCATTCACCATGGTGCAGGACCCAGCTGTTTCAATGGTAGGAATCCTACCAGTACCCATTTAGTGGCAATTCCAGAATCCTGAGTATATGTGGTTAACTTTCGGCTGAGTTCAACTTTAACAATTTGTGTGATGGCATAAAAAACTAAAACTACTATACAAAGCTTGCAGGATAAATAAAGAGAAGCCATAATTAATATACTGGAATATGAAAATTCAATGCACAGATTTTCAACCTTGGGAGTATTTCCAAAAATTGGACTATGCAAACACACACACACACACACACACACACACATGAGCCTGTGCCTCACAGAGAAATAAAGGGGGGGGGGGCAGGCTTCCACTGGTTGGTTGAATTTCAGTTACACACAGGAGACATTGTCATTAGTAATTAATTTTGCAGTCTCCACAAATTATCTCCCACAGGATATTAATGTTGTGAGAAACAATTTTTGACATATAGATGCTTAATTCATCCTGACAACAAATTCAATTGAATTACTGAATTTGTATGGGAAGCAATAAGAAATATTTGGGGGTTGTGGTGATTTATTTTCCAATTTATTTGATTAAAAAGATATCAAGTTTTGGTTTTTCAAAAATTATGTTGTCATTTGCAATGATCTTTATCCTGGTTTTTATATTGTTATTAATTAAAAGAAAAAATAAAGATAGAATACATTCAGAGTGGAAAAAAATAATAATTTTTTCAGCATGAAATAGAAGCCAGTAAAATTCAGATTTTTCCTTCTTGGTATATTAATAAAATAAAATGGAGACAAACAATCTTGCATATAATTATATTGTTATAAAGGATATTTAAAAAAAATATAAAAAAAAAATTATTTTATACAATTTTATATAGTGCATTGGTATTAAGGCCATTAGGATACAAAGTATCTAATTTATGAATCCAGTAACTTTCTTTTACGAGTCTGTTCATGTCTCCACAATATCTATTGGCCTGAAAGAAAAATCGAGTAGAGAGTGATTATTGGTATTAAAATGTGTTGAAATATTAGAGGAAAACTGAGGATCTCTGTAATTTTTTATATGAAAGCGATGATTATTCATTCTCTTAGAAACTTGTTGAAGTGTTTGTTCAACATATTGCATATTACATTTTTTACAGGTTATCAAATAAATCACATCAGTTGATATGCAGTTAGTGTTATAAAACTTCTTGGTATATAAAATTTTGGAAAATATGATAATTTTGTTTATTATAGCAAAATTTTCAACTTGTCCCATTCAGCAGAACAGCCAATTTTTTAAAACTAGACCCAGTCAGCTGGAAAGCAAATTTTTCCACCACAACATCCTGTTACAGGTTAGTCAATTTATGCCAAATTAAAACTTGTATTTTACAAGAGTAGGTTAGGTTTATGATATCTCTACCCACTTTCTTATTATTGCTCTTCTTTACTATGGAGATATTGTATACCTTTGTCTGTCTGTCTGTCCATCTGTTTGTAACTCTGTCTTTTAAACAGTTTGGTAGCAATTCTTGAACTTGCAGCACTACTCCCTCATTTTAGCACATCCAGATAACTTGTTAACCCAAATATAACATGGTGTATGTATGAATTTCATTTTTTCTTATAAAATAATAACCTCAAAATGGATATGTATCTGCTGAGAGTGAGTAAAATTGCAATCTAAATTGGCACACTTAACATTGATAAATTATTAATTTTATTTTAAAAAGCAGCAGTGGTTGCCTTAAAATTTGACAGTCATGAAATTTGTAACTTTTAATAAAATGTCATATTTTTCATTTTATTTTTTTTTTTTTTTTTATAGCAGTTCTCAGTGCACTGTAACAAACAATATGCAATGAACTATTGATAAGTTAAATGTTAACACATATTCAGAATTAAAAGCCAATAAAATAAGTCTTTTCAAGGGAAATCCATGTTCCAGTTTTTTCTTTTAATTCAGTTTTAGTGTCATCATCATAAATAGGATATGCCTTCATGTATACAAATGTGAAAAGTGTCAATCAACCATCAAAGCAGTGTGAAAACCTAATTAAATACCACCTGTGATTTGATCTTAATTTTCGGAAGTGTTGGTTGTATCTATTAAAAGTGAACCTGCACTGTTAATTAGTCTTTGTATCAAGTCAAGTAAAGGCAGCAGATAAAGAAGTCAGATGGCATGCAAATCATACCTGTGTAATGGCATGCAAATCATACCTGTGTAATGGCATGCAAATCATACCTGTGTAATGGCATGCAAATCATACCTGCATAATAGCATGCATTTCATACCTGCATAAGAGCTAGCACTTACAGTCCTGTGCCAACTCATTTCAGTTGACAAATCAGATGTTGAGAACACTTGATCTTTTTAATGTTTCTTAACCAAAGTTGAAACATGAAGAACAGTGACACAACAAAAAAAATATAATGAATTTGGGTTATGACCCTAGGGTCAAGGTCAGGAGCATCAGGGATAGGGTGGTGATGTATAAGAATCAGCATGAGGATTTACCACTGAAGTAGCTGCAGTAGCACATTTGTAATCAACCCGCATCATACCGGTATATCCCCCTTCTAAAGATTTTACCATGACCATTTTTTTAAAATTATGACTTTTACAGAATTATATTTTATTTTATAGTACTTTGTGTTTATTTAGAAGAGTATATTTATTTAAAGGTTTTCATTTCCTTTTTTAGAACATGTAATTGACATCATAGGGCCTTCTCAATACTCAAATAAAGAACAACTGGATGGAATTTATTGAATCATTAGGCCTAGTCCAGCTGGTAAATGAGACCACAAGGGTAACAGAAGTATCAAGCACTCTTATTGATCACATTTATACCAACCTAAAGACAATGTGGCATGTGTTAATGTACCAAAAGTTGGTCTTAGTGGCCACTATCTTACTTTTTTGACAAGAAAGGTTAAATGCAAGAGAAATAAGAAAAATACACTCAAAACTGTCACTTACAGATCGTTCAAAAATTTAATGAAGAACAATTTCTCAATGACCTATATAAAGTTCCATGGAATATGATCCAAAATTTGGATGACATAGATGAAGCTCTGAGGGTGTGGACTGACTTATTTATGGATGTAGTCTCTAAGCAAGCACCACTGAAAGTGCATCAAGTAAAGAATGAAATCCAACCTAATTGGCTTCTACTGAAATCCTAAATGCTATGAAAACATGAGACCAATTCAAGGCTATGGGAAACCATGCACAGTACAAAGTATGGAGAAATAAAATAACAAGTATGATTAACAAAGCTAAAAATACTTATTATCATTGCTTGAAAACAAAAAGAGCAACACCAACTCCATTTGGAATGCTGTAATGAACTCACTGGAGGAACACACAAAGATCAGATAAATAAAATTCACTCACTTCAAGTAAATGACACCATAGTCACTGATGACACTGATATTGCATATGTTTTCAATGATATTTTCACCAGCATTACCACCAAGTTAAAAGAACCAGTGATAGAAAACAACTTTAATGAACTGAAAAAGTTCTGCAGCAGCAAAATTTCTAAGGAGGTATGTTTCTCTATCCCATGAGTATCATAAAACTTTGTTAAAAAATGTCTCATTGAACTTGATACCAAGAAAGCTACAGGACTTGATCAGATGGTCTACGACTCATTGAATCTTCTGCCTATGCTATTTTAGATAGTATATCATTCATAATCAATTTAAGTATTGCAACTTCATCTGTCCCCAAAATATGGAAAACTGCAAAAGTAACTCCTATTCACAAATCCGGTTCTAAGGATGATACTGATAACTACCTGCCAATCTCAGTACTACCAAACTTGTCAAAATTGATTGAAAAATATGTCCATGGCTCATTCATGTCATATTTAACCAATCACTTGCTGTTAACACCTTAATCAATCAGGCTTTAGACAGAAACATTCATGTGAGACTGCCTTGATCTCCCTAACTGATAAATGGCTTCAAGCAATTGACCAAGGTAGAATAGTAGGATCTTTATTTGTAGATTTCAGTAAAGCTTTTGAAATGGTGGATCATGAAATCCTTTTGAAGAAAATGAAAATTTACCAATGTGATGAAAGCACAGTTAGATTTTTTACTTCATACTTAAGTGAGAGAACACAACATGTTTATATAAATAATGTTCTGTCTGAACCTGGAACAATTAGATATGGAGTACCACAAGGCTCAATTCTAGGTCCATTACTATTTATTTTATTTATTGATGACTACCACTTTTACTAAGGGACCCAATTCCATCTACAGATCTCTTTGCAGATGACACAATGTTGTCAGACATCCAAAACACAAAGCATGAACTCTAAATTTCTTTACAGAATGCCTTAAACAAACTGGACAACAGGTGCACATGCAATGGCATGGTGGTAAATACTGGTGAAACTAAAATATTACTTATCTCAACATGGCAAAATGGACAGATCTTGATAGTGATGAACTATGTCTGACATGGAAGGATAAAAATTTGCAAATGGTCTGTCATGATAGACTACTTGGTGTTTTGGTAGATAATAACCTATCATGGACTGAACGTATCAAACATATCAGTGAAAAAGTCAATTCAAGTTGATGGTTTCTCAGTAGGATAAGACATATTTTCCCTGGAAGGCACAAAAAAACAATTTTGTAACAGTTACATACAACCCTATTTAGACTACTGTAATACAGTATGGGGTAATTCAAATTATAAAAACATAGCAAAGCTGGCATATCTTCAAAAAAGAGCGTTTGGGCTAATATCAACCTAGAAAGAAAGCAAGGAAAATTTAGCTGGTAAGGTAAAAATATTACCTATTAAAGACCGAATCTGTTGGGGAATAGCCAAATTAGTGTTCAGGATATCCAATAATAGTGCTCCTGAATATTTGCAATCACTATTCCAGTATAGGCTTCCTAGTGATACTCCCCACCTGTGATCCATATCTACCAAACAGTATAAAATTTCCAAAGCAAATAAGGAATTATTTTAAAAAAGTTTCCAGTACTCTGGAACTTTGCTCTGGAATAGTATTCCAGTTGAGATTAGAATCGCCCACTCTATTTCCTTCTTCCAAACCCAATATATCCAGTGGCTTATGAGACGCAGCTAAAATAAATAAATTCCTTTGTATGAGGGCCTCAAGGTAGATTAGTTCTTAGCTAATTGTGTTACCCTCTTTAAATAAAGTCATTATAATAATTATTATTATTATTATTATTATTATTATTATTATTATTATTGTTATTATGTTGTGTCATATATCTAGGCAAGGGTATCCATTTATTTTCAACTGTTCATGTAATTATACTTGTTTCTTGCTAAAATGTATCATTTGTACATGAAATGTTTTTCCATATGATCCCACTTAGAGGTCGAGTCCAACTGCAAACTGCACAGACCCAGATCTATCATCACATAATGGGCCAGCATATATGCGTCTCTGCATTATGTTAAGAGTAATCAGTAGAGCAAACAACACAGACCCTGATCTGCAAGTGTATTATGCTATGGCAGTTAAGGATCTTTGTTGTTTGCAGTTTGCCTTGAGTTATAAGCGAGTATAGACAGCAACATTTATGAAAGAAAATGCAGATAACTGAATAAGACTCGTGTCCATACCCAGAAAAATACCCATGTTATTTTGAGGGGATAGATTATACTGAGGGTGTTTATTAGTGAGGGACCAATCTGGCATGATCGTGTAAGTGATGGTAATTATTCAGTGAGGGTGTGTATTAGTGAGGGACCAATCTGGCATGATGTGTAAGTGATGGCAATTATTGAATGAGGGTGTGTATTAGTGAGGGACCAATCTGGCACAATCATGTAATTGATGGTAATTATTCAGTGAAGGTGCGTATTAGTGAGGAACCAATCTGGCATGATCATGTAAGCATGATGGTAATTATTCACTGAGGGTGTGTATTAGTGAGGGACCGATCTGGCATGATCATGTAAGTGATGGTAATTATTCAGTGAGGGTTCGTATTGGTGAGGGACAAATCTGGCATGATCATGTAAGTGATGGTAATTATTCAGTGAGGGTGTGTATTAGTGAGGGACCAATCTGGCATGATCATGTAAGCATGATGGGAATTATTCAATGTGGGTGTGTATTAGTGAGGGACCAGTCTGACATGATCATGTAAGCATGATGGGAATTATTCAATGTGGGTGTGTATTAGTGAGGGACCAATCTGACATGATCATGTAAGCATGATGGGAATTATTCAATGAACCTTCTGCATATTGTCCTAATTTTGATAGTTTATATACAGAATGATAACACATAAAATGGCAAAAACTAATTTCAACAGAGATGAGTTAGACAAGTTGTTATCAGGTCTTTCCTGGTATGGATGACTGCATAATTCATACTAATTTCTTTTTAAAAAAAATATTCCTAAAGCAACTGACTTCATGCATGAAAATCACACATCACATTTCAAGTCCTGCCAGTTCTTGAACTGAGCCTGTCAAGGAGATATTGTGGACTTCTGGTATGATCTCTGTCCATTTCCTGATTTGGAACCTGCTCTAACCTCTGTGTTGCTTGACCTAGGTGACCTGGTGGCTTGACCTTTCATGAGACATTTTTTATGAGACTTTATTCAGCTACGTGTTGGAATGTGTTCATGCATTTACATACACAGATTATTCAGAAACATTATCCAAGTTCTTCCTCACTATAAAACATGCAAAATATATGCCTGTCACCATGTCTTGTATTTACATGGGCCATGTCTTATTTGAATATTCTTACAAGTTTGCCAGTAGCTTGTAATTCATTGTGCAGTTCAACCATCCATATAAAAGCAGTTCACTGTAAACAATTGCCTTACATACAGACCAAGGTCAAGTGTCTTTTTTCAAACAATCATTTGTTCCATGTAAAATATGTTTGTTTTGTGCACAATTATTAAAAAGTCACTTTGCAGAGGTGCCCATTAGAATATAGGACCTGAATAACATTTAGATAGGGTCCTGGACATAGGGCTGTCTTGTTTGTGAGCACTAATGAGTAGTGGTGGATGTAGGGCTGTCTTGTTTTTGAGTACTAATGAATAGGGTGGACATTGGGCTGTCTTGTTGTATTCTCCAAAGATTTTCGCAATATACTGCAGTACACTGTTCTGAATTGCAGTATATCACAATATGAACATTCCGGTAATACCCAAGCCGGCTTATAAGTATGCATCTGTTTCATTGGGGTAGAATGTTAAAAGGAAGCACTGTAAAGGTGATGATTGCCTTGTTTCTGTTTGACTGGGGTAGAATGTTAAAAGGAAGCACTGTAAAGGTGATGATTGCCTTGTTTCAGTTTGACTGGGGTAGAATGTTAAAAGGAAGCACTGTAAAGGTGATGATTGCCTTGTTTCTGTTTGACTGGGGTAGAATGTTAAAAGGAAGCACTGTAAAGGTGATGATTGCCTTGTTTCTGTTTGACTGGGGTAGAATGTTAAAAGGAAGCACTGTAAAGGTGATGATTGCCTTGTTTCTGTTTGATGGGGTTAGAATGTTAACATTGTATAAAAGCTAATACATGTAAAATTTATAAAAGCTAATACATGTAACATTGTATAAAAGCTAATACATGTAAAATTTATAAAAGCTAATACATGTAACATTGTATAAATGCCAATACATGTAACATTGTATAAAACCTTATACACGTGAAATTGTATAAAAGCTGCTGCTTGTACGGTGTAAAAATGAAGCCAAATTGAAGTCATAATTCAGCATTTTAGTTCCTAGTTTGTGTTTACGTTTCAATATATGCCTTTATATTAGAACCAATTAAATACTTGCATCTATTAGAACCAACAAAATACTTGCATCTCAGTTGTTGGAAAGCTTATATAGACCTGAATGCTGTAAGTGTCTGTTCATGAGTTCCTCATTCAGGAGACACAAATAGTCAATAAAAACTGACAGGAAATAGACACAAACATTAATTGCTTACCCATTGGTGGGGGGTAGGCAGTGAAGGGTCATAGTGCCAGGTCACTCTGGTCTCTCTGAACAATATTCCTGCTTAACTGGGGCAGGACAGCAGCAACTGAAGGAACATTGTTTATCTTTCCTTGGCCTATCCTCCTTTGATTGTTTTGTTTGTTGAGTCTCCATCCAGTCTGTCTGTTCCTCAGCTGGAAGGAGCTGAAGGAATCTGATACCAGAAACAAATAGCCTGAGGCACATTCAGAAAGTTGGTGGCCATCTTTGGCTGTTCTGTAATGTTGGCCCACAGTAGTAGTGGTAACTTTCATGTGTTCACTTAAATCTAATTTAAGACCCATTCCGTTCTAGCTTTATTTACTTTAGTTATGAATAAATACATATTTATTTACTTTCATCATTAATAATTGATTTGCATTTGAAAAGTCAGAGAAATTTGTCTTTCAAATCATTCATCGAGTTCCCATTTTTTTAAATGCAAAATAGTATACTGGTATGTGCATTTTTGGTTTATGGTCCAAATGTTGACTACTTCAAGTTTTTTTCCAATTACATTGTTCCTTGAAATGGGCTTCTTTTGTTTACAATATTTTGGCAACAAATTGAAGCAGATATTCTTTTTCTTTTTCTTGCTACAATTAGATTGAAATAAATAAATAAATAAATAAATAAATAAATATATATATATATATATATATATATATATATATATATATATATATATATATATATATATATATATCCATGTGATTGTCATACACTGTTAGTTTAAAAAATAAAATATGGATTCCCTGATACACTGCTATCTCAAAATATAATACATTGGTAATCCAGATGTGCCTTGGTACAATGATTAGACTAGTTGTTCATATGTGCCTTGGTACATGAGTAGACTACTTGTCCACATGTCCTTTGGTACACTGATTAGACTAGTTGTCAAAATGTGCCTTGGTACACTGATAGATGAGTTCTCAGTATGTGCCTTGGTACACTGATTAGACTAATTGTCAGTATATGCCTTGGTACACTGATTAGACTAGTTGTCAGTATATGCCTTGGTACACTGATTAGACTAATTTATAGGTCCATATGTGCCCTTTTGCATTTTACAACTTGGATGTTTCAATATTTTTAACATTTTCATCCAGTTGAGAGTACTTGGCCTTAGGTATCCCTGCACAAGTAGTATAAAAATTGGCAGTACATGTACTAGACCTTAGGTAACCCAGCACAAGTAGTATAAAAATTGACAGTACGTGTACTAGGTCTTAGGTATCCCAGTACAAGTAGCATAAAAATTGACAGTACATGTACTAGGCCTTAGGTATCCCAGCACAAGTCATATAAAAATTGACAGTACATGTACTAGGCCTTAGGTATCCCAGCACAAGTCATATAAAAATTGACAGTACATGTACTAGGCCTTAGGTATCCCAGCACAAGTCATATAAAAATTGACAGTACATGTACTAGGCCTTAGGTATCCCAGCACAAGTCATATAAAAATTGACAGTACATGTACTAGGCCTTAGGTATCCCAGCACAAGTCATATAAAAATTGACAGTACATGTACTAGGCCTTAGGTATCCCAGCACAAGTCATATAAAAATTGGCAGTACATGTACTGTGCCTTAGGTATTCCAGCACAAGTAGTATAACAATTGACACTACATGTACTGGGCCTTAGGTATCCCAACACAAGTCATATAAAAATTGGCAGTACATGTACTAGGCCTTAGATATTCCAGCACAAGTCATATAAAAATTGGCAGTACATGTACTAGGCCTTAGGTATTCCAGCACAAGTAGTATAACAATTGACAGTACATGTACTAGGCCTTAGGTATCCCAACACAAGTCATATAAAAATTGGCAGTACATGTACTAGGCCTTAGGTATCCCAGCAGAAATATAAAAATTGAGTGTCAGGCCATAGGGTACTTTCAGTTGGAGTCTTTACAAAAGTCTTTACAAAAGCGGGATCTAGGGATGGTAGATTCGTCTACAAAAGCAGGATCTAGGGATGGTAGATTCGTCTACAAAAGCAGGATCTAGGGATGGTAGATTCGTTTACAAAAGCAGGATGTAGGGATGGTAGATTCGTCTACAAAAGCAGGATCTAGGGATGGTAGATTCGTCTACAAAAGCAGGATCTAGGGATGGTAGATTTGTCTACAAAAGCAGGATCTAGGGATGGTAGATTCGTCTACAAAAGCAGGATCTAGGGATGGTAGATTCGTCTACAAAAGCAGGATGTAGGGATGGTAGATTCGTCTACAAAAGCAGGATCTAGGGATTCGTCTGCGTTAGTTAAAATAATGGATTATCTATGAGTGAATGAATGTGCTATTTGAAATCCAATGGCTGCATATTTTATTACAGATTATTGATGGTGATTGTGGTCATGTAACCATATCCAAATACAGATGGTGCACATAACCATATCTGATTATTGATGGTGGTTGGGGTCATGTAACTATCTGATTATAGATGGTGGATGTTTTCATTTAACCATATCTGATTATTGATGGTGGTTGGGGTCATCCAACCATATCCAATTGTAGATGGTGTCTGTGGTCATGTAACCATATCTGGTTATAGATGCTGCATTTAAGCATATCTGATTATAGACGGTGTTTGTAGTCATGTAACTGTATATGATTATAGACGGTGTTTGTAGTCATGTAACTGTATATGATTATAGACGGTGTTTGTAGTCATGTAACTGTATATGATTATAGATGGTGGATGTTTTTGTGTAACCATATCTGACTGGAGATGGTTGTTTTTGTTGTCATGCAACATTTATGTTTGTATTCTCTCTGATGCTGTACTAAATGCTTGACATAAGATTTACCTTAAACCAAAATTTGCCTTTAGGACTCCGATGATATATTCTGACATATTTTAGGATCAGGCATTGTACTGTCCCTTACCATGACTGTGGTGTTTATGGAAATAGGGGGAATGAAACCCAATAAATTGAAAACCAATATGCTTCTAGCAGGGAGAAAACCCTCAAGAATTTTGTAATTTGTTCTCTGCCAAGTACAAATATTTACTGTCTGGTTGGTCTGACAACATGGGATGCAGTTCTTTGAGAAAGTTTCCTGGCTGGCAGGCAGTTCATTAAATTGGCATGTGGTAACATAAATGATTGCCAGCATATACAATAACACATTTCATGAAAAGCCAGCTTATTCCAGAATAACTAATGCTGTTTATTCATACATTTACTCAGTATTATTTGTCTGTCATATTTTACATAAATGTACTTGGATAAAATATCCTATTGCTTGAAACAACAACAGTCACACATTTTTATTGCAAACAAACCTGTACATGAGGCCAGATGTCTTCATAATTGTTGCACATTTTTATTGCAAACCTGTACATGAGGCTAGTTCTTTATTCTTTACTTTCATTTTAAACCAATTTCTTTTTTAATAAGTCTTCTTGAAGCATCTACCTTTGTTCTTTTGTGCCATTGTCCTTTATCATCAAGAAGATGTAGTAAAAATATTCTTCTTTGAAATATATATTGTTATGGTGATATATGGTAGATATAATTCTGTTTTAAACTGTATCATTTCACTTAAGAAGATATATGGTAGATACAGTTAAACTTTACACTGTATCATTTCTCTTAAGGTGTACAAATTATACATGTTTAAAGGAGAATTTTACCTGGTTTTGAGTAGTTTGTACTCACTTATGGAACCCTGAAGCACTTAGCACTTTGTTGCAAATGTGCATTCATCACCTACACCATGTTATAATTAAACTTGAGAGTTGAGTTTTATTAATGTTGCTTTTTTCCCCTATACAGTAATCAGGCATGAGTTCAAGACATTTTTGTTTGCTGTAAAACATTTGCTGTTGTGTTGCTCTTTCAACATCTTGTAGAAAGGAATGAGATGGAAGACTGCAAATTGTGCTGATGAGGCATACAAACAGTTTGGGAGCTGGTTTTTACATGTTCCATCCCATAGTTTCTTTCATCAAGTCAGAAATAGCATTTTTGTACTGGCTGGAAATTGTCTGCCTGGTGGGAAATTAGACCTCTGTTGGGGTCATTGATATGTTGCCTTTAGGTTTTCCTAAGTTGCCCAGTATACCATTCATCAGAGGCAGCAATACCTGCCAAGTATTATGAGAAATTGAGAAATTGAAATGAGTGATAGGTCTTATTTAGGCTGAGTTTGTGAAGGAAAAATATCCCCATGTTGGGTGGGCCTGTAGTGGCAAAGTCTTATAGTAATCACCTCCATCCATGTATAAACATTCATGTGTAAACAAGTCCATCATGTATAAACAGTTTTATTTCTGCAAGATAAGGTTTATAGGTATTGTTGGATTTTAACCAGATTTGATGTGTGGCTTGTTATTAACAAAACTTTTTCATTGTTGCTATTTTAAGCCTTGACACTTTTCATGTAGAGGAGTTGTAGCCCTTGATTGCCTATAGCCCTAACTTTTGTTACCTCAGCAATTTGATCAGAATTTTGGATTACAAAACCAAATTTGGTATTTATCTTTATACTGATCAGACACTGAATGGACTCAATGTCCAGCATTCTCAGACATCATTTGCAGGAGTTATTAGCTCTGATTCCCAGTCCTCAGGACTTTAGTTTCTGCAGCATTACTTTAGCAGTGAATGTGAGATTTCAGTCAAGTTTGTCAGGCACTTATGAGACCTTTAAATAGTTTCATTGGTCAGCATTCCATATTATCATTTTGAAATGTTTTGGCCCCAGATTACCAGTTCCTCATTTCAACACCCTACAAAACAAATTGGAGCGGGACTCTCTACAGTGCACCTGTCACTAATGCATCTGAGATTGTCATTTTACCAAGTTGTTGTAAAAATGCACCCATCACTAATGCATCTAATTTACCATACATTTAAGATTTGACATTTTACCAAGTTGTTGTAAAAACAAAGAAAAAAATGGCGAAATAAAGTTGTTTGGGTTTAATGCCATTTCTCAGTGCAGCTATATATGACAGCCAGTATAACTGTTGGAGAAAGAACCTGGGAATACTCCAGTAAGAACCACTGAACCACAGGAAGGTGCTGGCAAGCATTCTTACATGCCCACATTGACCTAGCCCAAAACTTGAATGCACGAGAACATAGATGTCCATAAAATTACTAAAAATTTTAAAAATCAAATATAAGATGTTTTCCAGAAAAGAGAAACTGAGGTGGAAATCAAATTGTTAATGATATTATTTCCTTGAAGAGTGGTGATGAGGTGAGGGTTTGTGTATAATAAAATCAAAGCTTGTTTTGTTGCATAAATATGGTCAAGTTTGAAGAAAAAGAAGCAGAACAAATAAGGTAGAAAAGATGAAGTTTCTATTACATTTTGCCTTTTTTATATTGAATATCCGGTCAACTGATTTTAGGCATGATCTCCTCCCTTAAGGGTCAGAAGAAGTACAAGATATTCATGGCCTTTAAAAGCATCTGTAACATAAACATTGTTGTTTATGTTGAACCTGCTGTGAGCAGCACTTATCCAAATTCTAGCTGATTTGTTTAGGTAGAATTTCTCTCAAGTTCTGGTTGTTTGGATTAAAGTGGAGAAATCTGATACATATACTTGGTATGGATGATATGCAGGGCAAAGAGATGAACAGACAGCTTATCCTAACAATTACATAACATTTATTCAGTAGGAAAGTTTATTGTGTACAGACAGGATGAACAGACTGCTTCTCCTAACAATTACATAACATTTATTCAGTAAGAAAGTTTATTGTGTACAGACAGATGAACAGACTGCTTCTCTTAACAATTACATAACATTTATTCAGTAGGAAAGTTTATTGTGTACAGATGGATGAACAGACTGCTTCTCCTAACAATTACATAACTTTTATTCAGTAAGAAAGTTTATTGTGTAATGGCAGTATATGACCTTTAAAATAGGAGTTTTCATGTCAGTAGCAGCCACCAGTCATATAGTATATTTCTATTCATCCTTTCACTTATGCAAGGGCCTATGCCACCAGCCATGTAGTATATTTTCTTTATTCATCCTTTCGCTTGTGCAAGGGCTTCCACCACCATTGTGTAGTAAATTTCTGTTCATCGTTTTGCTTATCAAAGGGCCCCTTCTACAAGTAGCACTACACTTATTGAATCATTCAGCTGTTATTGCATCCTGATGTTGTCCCCAAGAAAATAATATGTTTTCCTTGATTTTCATGGATATCTGCAAATTGTAAAAGAATATTAAATGTAAAAGACAGATTTAACAGTGAAGCAAAACATTAAATGTTAGTTGAGTTTACCCTCTTGGTTTTTTTTTTTTGGGCGTAGGATGACAAAGAAAACAGATGTGATTTGGCCTGATCTAGAATAGGTCACTTGCATTAAGATTTCCTTGCATTTCATTCATATGCAACTATTTTCAGAAATGCAGCAATGTCTCTGCTCTTGTTAATAGGTGTTATATCCAGATTAGTGCCTAACACAAGTAAGACAGGTGGTAGGTATATCCAACTTTTTGCCTGACACAAGTAAGACAGGTGGTTCGGTATATCCAGTTTTGTGCCCGACACAAGTAAGACAGGTGCTGTATCCAGCTTAGTGTCTGACACAAGCAGGACGTGGTATATCCAACATAGTGCCTGACACAAGACAGGTGCTGCATCCAACTTAGTGCCTGACACAAGTAAGACAGGTGGTATATCCAACTTAGTGTCTGACACAAATAAGACAGATGGTATATCCAACTTAGTGACAGACACAAGTAAGACAGGTGGTATATCCAGCTTAGTGCCAAACACAAGCAAGACAGGTGGTATATCCAACTTAGTGACAGACACAAGTAAGACATGTGGTACATCCAACTCTGTGCCAAACACAAGACAGGTGGTATATTCAACTTTGTGCCAAACACAAGTAAGACGGGTGGTATGTCCAACTTAGTGACAGGCACGAATAAGACAGGTCTTGGTGCATCTTAATTTCTATATAAAGCACAGGATTTCTCCAAGAATGTAGACAAAGTAAAGAGAATATGCAAGGAACTGAGTGAGTGTGGTGATACCTCCCAAAGTGGTCAAAATTTATTGAGGCTTTAGAGAGTGCCCACTCACTTGATTGTGCTTGGGTACAAATTTTAAGTACATACAAGTTTTGGGAACCTAATTAATGCCTTTTTATTTTGGCTGTGTGTTTGCATCTAATACATGTTTTGTTTATGTTCTGGTAACACTTTCACTATTTTAGACTTGCCAGTTGCATGATGCATGCATTTAGTTTACAACTACTGGTAAATGTTACGGGTTGAGTTGGGAACTTGGTGAGCTCTCGTTATTGTCAATAAAACGCTACATATGTAGTTACCATACACTAAAGATGACATTGCTCTCGAAACTCTATGATGCAACCTTTTTGGAGATATGGTGCCCTTTGCATCTGTTTCCTCCCCATGCTATAGCAATAATGTGTTAAAAATTGCTGCTAAAACCAAGCGCAACAGAAAGAAACCATCCTCCTCACCAGTTGAAGTGTTTGTGATGGTCAGTGTTGCTTGCTGGGCAGTTTCATTGGTCATTGTTACTGATGGACACCTTCATGAGCATTTTGTGACTGGTTAGTTACACTCAGACTGGAGTTAGATGTCATAAAACCGTTTCCATGGTATGGGGAAGGATTTAAAACTTTTGCTTGCTTGCCTATGGCCTGGCCTTAGAACCTACCTTATACATGTATATGCATTATGCCTTCGCACTTTCCTTTTCAGTCTGGAGGTTTGAATGATCACCTTGTTGCTCGAAGTCACAAAAAGATATTCTCAAACTAAAAGAACATTATAAGCAACAGTATGTTATTAATAATTATTTTAGTAAAAAAATTTCATGGTTTTGGGCATCTTCCAGGGCACCTGTTTAATGCACTATACAGACCAGCTTGGGCGATAGGTGATGAAGGCAATTTGGCAATAACACTTTATGTGCTTATAATTTAGTAGTTAATATGGTTCATGGAGTTCAGTAATTGGCACATGTGGACTACCCTAATTAGGGATGAAATTGCTTAGACAAAATTTTCATTATACTTGTTTTATAATTGAACACAGAGGTTTTATTGAAAAATACATGAAAATTCTCCATGAAAATAATGCATGGTATCTTGTGTGTTACACGCCTTTCTTGTAAGTGATAGATGATATATTTTAAAGAAAAGGCCAAGGTTGTACTGAGATTGGTCATCTGATATCTCTCTAATAGGGAAGTGTAAAAACATTTAGAATGCTTTTTCTTGACATTTCTTCCAAAGAAGTTGATTACATATTAGGAAACATTTGCTTAAGGTTTCTCTAGTTTTTGATGGCAAGTAATAATTTATCCAATATTCCAAGACCATCTTTCCCAGGATGCTTCAGTCAAAATTGATCAGATTCTGTTTAGAATGTTTTTGTTGTTATTGTTGTTACAGGGTTTAATGTCAATTTTTCAGCACAAGATAGGCTATACATGGTGGCCAGTATGAATGGTGGAAGAAGAACCCGGGAATACCCCGGAAAGAACCATCAACCCATGAGAAGCTACTGGCAAGCTTTCTCACATACCCACATTGGCCAAGCCTGTAGAATATTTTTGTTTTTTAAATTAAAGTTGTGCAAGTGTGCTTCTCTATTCAATAATTAAAGGTCTTCAAGCGAGGACTTGGTTGAATTATGTTTAGCATTCTTTTAGAATAAATTATTTAAATGAAAGTTTTATCTATGTTTAGTTGCCATAGCTCCATTGGTCAAGTGAAAGACTTCTAATTCCAATGGCTTGGGTTATCTACCTTGGTGTCTCCTTGGAAATGCAATTAGCTCCACTTTCTCAATATGATATTGCCAATAGCATGTTAAAAATGATGCTAAAACTCACAAAAATAAATAATAAAAAAACTCTTTATCTTTGGCAATAGCAGCTATGAGTTGATGGAAGATAACTGTTGTTTTCTACACACTTAAAAGACTTCATGGTAAGATAAGTTCCGTCGGATTCAGTCAGAATCTGTTGAATTATGGCAAGCTGTTTAAAGGTTTTTCTTTTTCTGAATAACAACAGATGTATTTTATGGTGAATTGGCATAATCTGTATGAATTTGAAAGGCATTTTTGCCAGGATGCTGCTAGATTTGGCCGAATTCTATTGATTGTTTTTTTTAAATTTTTTGTTAGAAGTCCATTAAAGGCTTTGAAACTTATACCTACCAGATCAAACCAAACACTATTTGTTCACTCTTCTCTTTTCTTTACTCTTCTTGTTTCATTTTATGTTTGTCACCGATCTTGACTTTTTCCATAATTCTTGATTGCTTTGCTTATTACTTAATTAATTATGTTCACAGTGGAGAGGAAATTTAAAGTTGAGGTCCTCAGTCTGTTTGCTTTGTATACATTTTTTTCTCAATGATAAAATGTGTTTGAAACCAGAAAGGTTTTTCTGTTTTTAGTTACCACTATAATTATGGATTATGGATTTGCATTAGTTGTATCATCTAGCAAGCCCATAATACCAGGTAGCTACTTGGCAAGTATCTTTAAATAATGTTGAGAAGATTTTGTGAAGTTCTTTAAATGTTTTTGTATTTTGTGTAGTAGTGGCCATAAGTGAAGATGCATCAACATGATTTGTACAAACTTGAAAGTCTTCTATCCCATGATGCTCTATGTTTGGTCAAATTTTGTCATTCAAAGGTTTGCCTCTTTTTAGTAGTGATAGTTGCATTTGATGGCAGTGTGGCATCATTTGTACAAATTTGAAAACATATTTTCTAAAATTTTGACAAATTATGTTAAGCAATTTCATTTATTTAAAAGTTTTTATTTTTAACAACAGTGGTTGTATTTAATAGCAGAGTGGTATTGTTCAAAGCAATTTGAAAAACATTCATGTCAGAAAATATCTTATGACCATCCATACATTTTTCTAAATAGGTTGTAACGAGTTGGATGGTAAGATTATCATACCCCTAGGAATTTGTATTTTATATAGGGTTGATTTGCTTCCTCCCAGCTTTTGTGTTCTTTTTTATGGGAGGATTACATTTTGACACTGAAAATGATGAGCACTTGAAGGCAGTTTTTAATGAATTTATCACCACATGTGAAGAATCGCCTTTACAGATAATTAAAATTGGTACTGATTTCTTTAATAGTGGATGAAACCAAATGCATCCACTCACACATTATCCATCCTCCATGAACTCTGTGAAATAATGTTTTGGACCATCAACAATGGAAGGATTTGTAAAATACAGTCGAACCCACTTATCTCGACCTCGGTTACCTCGCCAACCCTATTAAGTCGACGTTTTTGAAGTGGAACCGCCAAATTCTCTCTTTGTCGTAGCATTTTCTCATCGGCTATGTCGATTCTTTTATGTCGCCGAACCCTAATATCTCGAGCACAAAAGAGGGCCAAATTTGCCACTTAACGTTGGTTATCTCGATCCCCATGACCAGTCGCCGGCAATTTTTTTCCCTTATTGGTGACAAAAATGTCCCATCTGGCGACAGACTTTTTGGTTATTTAATTTGTACAAACAATCATGGCTTTCAACTGGATAAATAAAAGGGAGAACGGAAGGAAGCCACAAACTTGACTAAGCAATGCATTGGAATCAATCAGTACACAAATGATCCTTTGTTTGTATCGACAACCCCATCTTAGCAGTGCATTGTTACATCATAATCTGCTTATGCTGACATATGGCCGAGTACTGTATGCTTTGACAGTCAATTATGCAACCGTACTATACCTGCAACTGACCGACTTCTGAAGACGCGAATAGAACAGATAAAATTAATGGAATGGCTAATCCTTCTGTTTGTTGGTTGTTACAGACACTTAAACTCCGCAAGAAGAAATAGCAAACAACAAATAAATAAGTTTTGCATAATTAAAAATGATTATTTATTTCTCAAAATACAGGAGTGAAAGAATCCCTATATTGGGTGTTAACTTATGCTACAGTAATATATACGGTCCAATATTGCCAGGTGTTGACTCGTGTAAGTTTCTTTCGTGGGAATGGAGATCCTATTTTGCAAGAACACGGTCTTTCGATTTTTTAATTTACATGTACTTCTTGCGATTGGTTACGTTTATGCTAGCTTATGACTTACCAATAAAATGATCGTACTTGGTTAACTGCGCATGTGCTGAGTTCACGTAGCACGTAATCACGGTCCGTACGGTCGTTCACTCCAATGACAGTTCACTCACTCTTGTTGATCTTGTCTGAAGGATAACATGCTGTAGCTATTCTGTTTATTTTTTTCCCTTCTAAAAATGTTTGGAGGTGTTAAGAGAAAACTGGACAATCAGTCAATAGAGAAAAAGTATGAAATCATACTGCAGCTAGAAAAAGGAACAAAACCGGCAGACCTTAGTCGTCAGCATGGCATTCCAGCAAACACCATTTCAGGATGGAAAAAGAAGGCCGACGTGATAAAGCAAATGTATGAGAAGTCTGTCTTTGATCCAGCAAGAAAAAAACTTAGAGTGGCTGAGCACAAAGATGTCGACAATGCAGTGTTTCAATGGTTCACAAATACGCGAGCAACAAACCTTCCCGTCAATGGTCCCTTGCTGATGGAGAAGGCGGACATCCTTGCTGCAAAGCTAGGACACCCTGACTTTAAAGCAAGTCAGGGGTGGCTGGATCGTTTCAAAAAGAGGCACAACATTGTCTTCAAAGCAATTTGTGGAGAGAGCGCTGCGGTTCAACAGAAACAAGTGGATTCATGGCTGAAGACTCAAATGCGCACAATTTTGGATACCTATGAGTCTCGGAACATTTTTAATGCTGATGAAACTGGGGTGTTTTGGAAATGCCTTCCAGGCAAGACAATGGAATTTCGTGGGGAGGCTTGTCACGGTGGAAAAAAGTCGAAGGACCGACTTACAATGCTAGTTGCTGCTAACATGGATGGAAGTCAAAAACTCCCACTCTACGTTATAGGAAAGTCCAAGAATCCCAGATGCTTTAAGCAGACCAAAGTTCTCCAATGTGATTACGATGGCCAGCCAAGAGCCTGGATCACAGGAGATCTATTCAGTGCATGGGTGAAAAAGTGGGACAGGAAGTTCCAAGCAGAGAAAAGGAAGGTGGCACTGATCGTGGACAACTGTAGAGCTCATCCGGATGTTCCTGGTCTCAAGGCCATTAAGATCTTTTACCTCCCACCGAACACAACGAGTAAGCTCCAACCAATGGACCAGGGGATAATCCAAGTGCTTAAGGTGTACTACAGGAAAATGTTGATGCGCCAATACCTGCTCCATGATGAAAAGAAGGCACAGTACACCCCTTCCCTTCTAGATGCAATGAACTTCCTGAGATCAGCCTGGAATGACGTGAAGAAGGAAGAATCTCAAACTGCTGGATGCACTGCATCATTCAGGATATTTCCGATGAAGAGTTTCAGGCACAGTGCCGTGCAGCAGCAGAAATGGCGGAAAAATCAAGCCTTACAGATGCTATCTTGGAAGAGGAGGCACAGGAGTTAGCCATCACTGTCCAGGAATTCCGAGATTACATAGAAATCGACAAAGACGTTGTTACTGATGGCGTGATCTCCGATGAAGACATTGTATCAAGTGTGCAGTCAGCACAGGCAAGCACATCTGCATGCGGCAATGACAAAGAAGATGAAGAAGATGCGGACGAAGATTTGGAACCAATTCCCTCAGCTGGTGAGGTGGTAGAAATGCTACAGAAAATTCGACGGTATGGTTCTTTTGTAGGAGATGAAACTGTTTTAGACAGCATAAATAATATTGAAGCATTTGTTTTCAAGCAGAATGTTAAAGGCAAAAAGCAACAAAGCATTTTAGACTTTGTAAAGAAACCATAGTAACCGCGTGTACGATACTTTTCAGAGCTGTCAGAGTGAAATGACTCGCGAATTTAATTTTGGCACTGGTTAGCTTTTTGTAAAAACGAACTACACCCTGCACGTTTTTTTTGTGATTTTGTGAGCGATCTTTGTGTTTGCAATGTTGGAGAATATAATAAAGGTTTGTATCGAGAATCGATGGTGGTTTGTATTGTATACTGGTAAATCTCTGCTGTTAGTTGGTGCACATATGCCTTTTGTTGTTAGCAAACATGTATGTACATTTTTATAGCATGCCGATCGCTTCATCAAACAAATTGCAGCAACGCTGTTGTGTAAAAAAAACATCCAAAAACACATGCATGTACATTCTCATTTATTAACGCACATCATGCACATAATGAAATTTCAAGCACATGTTAATATATTGCCGCCATATTGGTTTTCGTTTATCTCGATCATCGGTTATCTCGATGCTTTTTGGCAAACCCCTAGGCCGGCGACATAACCGGGTTTGACTGTATGTACTCATTCATGTATTTCTGTAAGTGTGCTAGAGAATTAAAGTTTTATGCATCTTCATATGATTGGATGGAGTTTTAAATTGGATTTGGTATTTATTACATTGTGAGTCTGGCAATAAGTTTGTTGGTAGAGACAAACTTTTTGAAAGTTCAGCTTCTTTCTAGGCACCATAGGGATGTGGCACAAATTACTGACAACAGTATGGCTTGGTATCTCACAAGCAGGAGTTTTACACCAGCACTTTCTAATGCAATTGTCAGCTACAAGTAAGACCTGGTGATTCTCAGGGCTGTGCTGGTTGGTGTTCTTTTATCCCTATGCCAACATAGTAGCCAGATTGGTCGGAGTATAAAGGGACAAAACCATAGATTAATACTCACTTCTAACTTTACTATTATTACTCTTATATCTGTCTATCAGTACCTTATTTCCTATATTCTTGACCAAGCACCACCATTATGTAATGGTGGAGAGTGATTGCATCATTGCAGAAATAGATATATGTTAGCTGTTTTCATTGTGGCTGTTGCTATGTCAGGGTCTATTTTAGTACCTTTGATTGCTGGATTTGTGCTAATTTAAGAAATCGGTGCAGAAATTTCAACAGGTATGCATTATTATTTTCCAACCTAACCTTCATTACTTTATTAAATCCCTACCTCTACTGTGCAACTTCCACCTTTTGCTTCAAATGGGGCTTGAGTTTTATAAATCCTGCTCTGACAGGTTGACCATTCTTATCCATTAATTTGTACATTTACACATAATTGTCAAGGTCATTTGAAAACCAAATTAAACCATGCTACCTTGCAATGTACAGGTCAGTCACTTTTGGCCTTAGTCTTTTCTACACAAGAACTTTAGTTCAAGATCACTTTCCTTTACAAATGTTTGTAAAGGGCCTTATTCTGGGTTTGACTGCTATGACTCTATGGTCACAAACAAACAGAAAGAAACAAGACCAGCAAGTTTTGTAAAACTTAAATGATTTAATTATCAAAGTTATAAATGAAAATGTGCGAGGAACATGCAGTATTATGAAGTCAATCCAGAATAATCCTGATAAAGTTCTTTGAAAGTAATAAAGAATGAAAAGATTTGCATAAATTTCAAAACTGGAAATGTGCTAGTTTGTCAGGAATCATGACGTTCTTAAGATGGCATTGTCCAGAACTCCTTTGAATAATTCAAAATAGTTCCAGAATAACATTATAGTTAAAAAATGAGCACTTTCTGTTTCCACTGAACAGTCCAAACAAATGTTTTCCTGTTGAATAATATCTAAGTACAACATAAAACATGTCTGCAGACTTACAACAAGGACACTGGAAGTGAGGATGACTCCAAAATCAGAATGAATGTGATTGCTCAGTTCCCTCCTTACATACGCCTTCTGTTTTGACTGCATTTCACGATTAAAGATTAACCAAATATATTTAGTAAAATTTGGTTAATTTCAGCTAATAATGGATGTCATTGACATTATCAACTATCTGTCAGCATCTAAAATGGCTGATTTGAGATATGTTTGAATGTTTTGGTTATGGGCATTAATGCTGGTCAATGGACACTAGATGTCCATCTCTTTGTATTAGTATTGGCCACTTGATGCCTGTCTTATGGTTTTCTTAGTGCTGGTCATTGGATACTAGGTGCCATCACTTGGTTTTAGTGCTGGTCAGTGGACACTAGGTGCCCATATCTTGGTATTAGTTTTGGTCAGTGGACACAAGGTGCCCATGTCATGGTCTTAGTTCTGGTCAGTGTACACTAGATGCCCATCTTTTTCTATTCACACTGCATATTTTAAATTATTGCTTCTATACCATTTTCTGTTAGATTCTCCAGTACTGTTTGTCAGTCATTATTTGAAATCACAGAAGAAAATATATGCATATCCTTCAACTTGATCCAGTTTGAATACATCACATCAACTTGATCCAGTTTGAATACATCACATCAACTTGATCCAGTTTGAATACATCACATCAACTTGATCCAGTTTGAATACATCACATCAACTTGATCCAGTTTGAATACATCACATCATGATTCTACATCTAATGTAGAATTTAAAAGCAAGTTTGAGTTTTTGGGAATGGGATGAGGATGGCATCATGTTTGGGGCATTCAAATGGAGAAAGTTTACATTTTTCACTTCCCCTTTGCTTTGCTTGCACTTTTGGCACATGTAAAACAATTTGTTCTAAGGCAGTTGAAGCTGATGTTGCCAATCAAACTATTTTACATGCTTCAAGTTCTTCACCCACCATTTATTATGACAAATGTTCCCACTAGGGTGTAAACAGCTGACACCATTAGTTTTTCAGTCCACCTGTCTGTAATATTCTTCTGACTTTTTGAAACTTGGACAACACAGTTATCAGACTGCCAGACTTATGTAAATTGTCTCTGCCTTTTTATGTACATGCCATAAGGCAGAGTGTGTTATTTTATGCAGTTGTCCAGCCATTTGTCTGTTTCCTGTTTGGTTTTCCCCACAACAGTTGGCCTTGTCAACAACATACAGTTACCAAGCTTTGTGGATAACATGAATTTGGGGGTGAGGAAGCAGAATTTTTAGTGGGATCAGACAATCAATGGACAAGGTCATTGTGATTCAGAAAATAAAATATGGTTTCTGTGCATACAATTTAATTCTTGATCATACAGCTTCACCAGAGTTCGTGTATGAGATGCATATTGGACAGGAAAGACGTCTTTTGAGTTTTGAGTTGGAATTTAAAAGGTCCAGGTCATTGAGAAAAAAGATTTTTGCATAATAACATTAGTACTGGCAGACTTTCCATGACTAATGTTTGTGGCAGACTTCCATATTAGTATGAATGAGGTCTATCAATTTTGGGGTCAAATGATCCCAATATCAAGGTTGTTGTGGGCCAAAGAAAAATGAGTTTTCCAGAATAATTTTCATTCTATTGTAAGTTCCTTGACCAAACATTGTGGATACCTTGCATTTATGGTCACACAAATTGTGTAGATTCTGTGTTCTAAAGGTTGAATGTCATTCTCGTAGTATGCTTGATAAGTAATTAATGATTTCTGTATATAAAGTTTAATGTTATTTGCCAACATTGAGTATCATTAAAGATGAGGCAAACATGCAATGTGCTCTTAATGCCACTCATATTCAGTTATGCATTACCACCCACCCACCGGGGCCCCGAGTGGCCGAGTGGTCTAAAGCGCTGATCGTTACGGATCACTGCCATCTCACCTCTGTCTGCGTGGGTTCGAGTCCAGGCTCGGCTAACGTGGGTACGTGAGAAAGCCTGCCAGTAGCTTCTCGTGGGTCGGTGGTTCTTCCCGGGTTTTCCAGGGTTCTTCCTCCACCATTAATACTGGCCGCCATGTATAGCCTATCTTGTGCTGAAAAATGGCGTTAAACCCTATAACAACAACAACAACAACCACCCACCCACCCACCAAAAATTTGAACAAACTTATAACTGTGTTCTAAATCTCATTGTCTAAAGTCTGTCAATCACATCCCATTAATGTCTGCCAGTCACATCCCATTTAATGTCTGTCAGTCACATCCCACTGTTTAAAGTCTGTCAGTCACATCCCACTGTTTAAAGTCTGTCAGTCACATCCCACTGTTAAAGTCAGTCAGTCACATCCCACTGTTTAAAGTCTGTCAATCACATCCCACTGTTTAAAGTCTGTCAGTCACATCCCACTGTTTAAAGTCTGTCAGTCACATCCCACTGTTTAAAGTCTGTCAATCACATCCCAGTGTTTAAAGTCAGTCAGTCACATCCCACTGTTTAAAGTCTGTCAATCACATCCCATTTAAAGTCTTTCAATCACATCCGATTTAAAGTCTCAGTCACATCCCTTTTGAAGTCTTTCAATCACATCCGATTTAAAGTCTCAGTCACATCACTTTTGAAGTCTTTCAATCACATCCCATTTAAAGTCTTTCAATCACATCCCATTTAAAGTATTTCAGTCACATCCCATTTAAAGTATTTCAATCACATCCCATTTAAAGTCTCAGTCATATCCCATTTAAAGTCTCAGTCACATCACTTTTGAAGTCTTTCAGTCACATCCCATTTAAAGTCTTTCAGTCACATCCGATTTAAAGTCTTTCAATCACATCCGATTTAAAGTCTCAGCCACATCCCTTTTGAAGTCTTTCAATCACATCCGATTTAAAGTCTCAGTCACATTCCTTTTGAAGTCTTTCAATCACATCCCATTTAAAGTCTTTCAGTCACATCCCATTTAAAGTCTTTCAGTCACATCCCATTTAAAGTCTCAGTCACATCCCATTTGAAGTCTTTCAATCACATCCCATTTAAAGTCTTTCAGTCACATCCCATTTAAAGTCTTTCAATCACATCCCATTTAAAGTCTTTCAGTCACATCCCATTTAAAGTATTTCAGTCACATCCCATTTAAAGTCTCAGTCACATTCCTTTTGAAGTCTTTCAATCACATCCCATTTAAAGTCTTTCAGTCACATCCCATTTAAAGTCTTTCAATCACATCCCATTTAAAGTCTTTCAATCACATTCCATTTAAAGTCTGTCAGTTACATCCCATTTAAAGTAGGTCAATTACATCCCATTTAAAGTCTTTCAATCACATTCCATTTAAAGTCTCTCAATCACATCTGATTTCAAGTCTCTCAATCACATCCCATTTCAAGTCTTTCAATCACATTCCATTTAAAGTCTGTCAGTTACATCCCATTTAAAGTAGGTCAGTTAAATCCCATTTAAAGTCTTTCAATCACATTCCATTTAAAGTCTCTCAATCACATCTGATTTCAAGTCTCTCAATCACATCCCATTTCAAGTCTTTCAATCACATTCCATTTAAAGTCTTTCAGTCACATCCCATTTAAAGTCTGTCAATTACATCCCATTTAAAGTAGGTCAATTACATCCCATTTCAAGTCTGTCAGTTACATCCCATTTAAAGCCTGACAGTTACAGCCCATTTAAAGTCTGTCAGTTTCATCACTTTTAAAGTATGTCAATTACATTCCATTTAAAGTCTCTCAATCACATCCCATTTAAAGTCTTACAGTAACATCCCATTTCAAGTCTTTCAATCACATCGCAGTGTTTTATACTGTGTCCCCAAATGTTGACCCTATTTTCGTCAGAAAAAAAATGGCAAAAAGTACACTTTCACTATATACTCGCTTGTATGACGAGTCAAACTGCACATTGCACATACCGAGATCTGCCGTCACATATTGCACCAGTAGAGCTGGGTTTGTTAGGAGTAATCAGTAGAACAAACAATATGGACCCTTGTCTGCAGGTACATCATGCTACAGCCGATCAGGATGTGTTGTTTGCAGTTGGACCAATAAGCAAGTATATCCTGTACATGTTTTCATTATGTCCATCCATGTCACCTTTTTTGGTGCTAACAAGGGTCCCAGTGACATGAATGTGATTAAAGCTGTAAGACAGCAATGAATATCTATTTTAAAACGGTGTGACTGACAAGGTAAACCATTCAGGATTTATGGTTTTCAGCCAAGTTGCAATGTAAAGTGTTTTAATGCTGTTAAGTTTCAGCTCTTTTCAGGTTAACCAGATATCCAAACATCTTAATTTTTTTCATGAGTCACATGAACATGTGATAGAAACTATTGCAATAATTTAAATGTCCAAGAAAAATATGATAAAACAATGCAGACAAGAATCTTAAGGTGCCAGAAACGGTCAACAAAGTGACTTAGATTATCTCATATTTGATGCACTGTTAATGCATTATTTTTATATTCATTTGTCCCTCTAAATGTTATGTTCCCCAAATTTTGGAGTGTGTGGAATGCAGTGCTCTTGGAATCATATTTGCAACATTGGAAACCAAATTTGGCATACTTTAATTTTACTCTGCATGGTTTATTGGAGCCTAATGCATATTTTGTCATGTAGTACAGTGATGGTATATGAACTATGAGATCTAACTGTATCCTGTTTTCTTTTCACAATCTGAACAGATTTCATTTAGCTTTTGATCTTTATATGAGACACACAGGTGCATTTTACAACAGATCTCTAGATACTTTTGTTTACTCCAGTGTGAACAGACAGCAGCTTATTGCTTTTCATTCCTCCCTTGTCTGAGATTGACCAATCAGGACCAATACCAATGAAGTGTTGTAGCCAATCAGAATTCAAAACAACATGTCACTCAGCCAGTGGATAATATCTGGACTGTGTTGGGGTTGAAGTGGAGTGTTTATAATGGGGGAGGTAATGCAGTTTGGTTCAGCCTACTTGCTTACTACACTGCTACCTCTAAGCTGTTTTGTTGATTCATTGACCCCATTCAGGATCAGTTCACCAATTTCACAGGATTTTATTTTGAGAGATAATTTGGATTAAATTCATTTGTCTTCAGTTTATTTTCCAAAGGATTTCAGGATATGAACTGAGTTGATATTTAAAAGCCAATTAAGGATTATAATTCACTGTAAAAGGTAGGTAGTTAACACATAGAGATATAAACTGAGTGCATATTTACAGCTAGTTATTGGATTACGGGTATATAGGTAAATCACTGTAAAAAGTAGGTAGTTACATAGACAATAAATTGTTTTAAAATTTCTTTTAATGTGTGACCTTGCCTTCGGTCATTCAGTTTATTTGATGCAAACTCCAGCAATTGTTGCCTGGATAGAACATATTGTTCATATTCCTAAAAGTTTAAATATATGAAACAAGTACCAAGGTAAACTGTAGAACACTTTCATAGGTAAACAGTGTGGAATGGGCCAGATTTATGAATCACACTTTCATGTTTATATATATTGAAGTGTATGTGCCAAATTTCTTTTAGAATTACTAATTTCACCTGTCCAGGTAGATAGCCTTGTTATCCCTTTAGGTGGGAGGTCATGTCACTTGGTAAAATTGACAGGTAAAAGTGTGCTACCTTTACAAGATATAGCATGCACATTGGCTGAAAGTTCATCACACTTGATACTTTCCAGGCAGTTTGTAACCCATTTGGGCTTTTAATTACATGCTTGACATTTCAGAATAGTTGCACGGATTCACTGTTTCTCAGATATTAGGATTAGGCTGTTGCTGGTGGATATAGTCACACCAAGAGTAGACTTTTACATGTCCTTATCACAGTGACATGGACTTAAAGGCCAGGGTAGAACATATTCAGTTAGGTTGGGACATGATGTGCCTTTTCTGCATTGAAATTGTAATTTTTTTATTAGTACTTGAGGATGAAGTCCAATGTTGACTGTGGTATATTTGGATTGAGACAAAGATGGGTGGCATAAAGTCCAGTGAGGATTATATTCATTCAGACTGGGACCAAAGCTCAGTATTGATCATGTTCATTTTGGACTGAGACCATGATATGTTAAGTTCATGGTGATAAATTAATTCCTCCCCAAATGTTTTGTTATACAGTTTAGTTTGGCAGCAGTCATAATTTCATTTTAATTCACAAAATGGAGAAAATGTTGGTCACAAACTCTTAATGAAAAATGTAGACATTCCAACTACCCAAAGTAAGATTCTAAAAATATGATACAGCTGAGTGTAAACAAAATTGACGTTACAATATTTCTTTTAGTATGACAAAGAAAAGGAATTCTGAACTAGTTCTTTTTATGAGGGTTTGACTTTAAAATAATCTTATCTTACAATTCTGATAGAAAATGGGAGGTTTATATTAATTACACTTTGTAAAAGTAATACTGCCCATGATTGGTGCACATAATGTCATGTGTCAGGGAATACTGCCCATGATTGGTGCACATGTCAGGGAACAAAACATTGCATTTCCCTCATGCAATTGTGTCTCCCTCATGCATTTGTATTTCCCTCATGCAATCATATCTCCCTCATGCATTTGTATTTCCCTCATGCAATCGTGTCTCCCTCATGCATTTGTATTTCCCTCATGCATTCGTATTTCATTCATGCATTTGTATTTCCCTGTCTTGTTTGATTCAGTATAATAAACAGTGTATTGCCTTTGTTTGGGGAAGATATGAAGGTTTGTTCACCGGCAACAAATCCCATTCAGGCTTTGCCCTTGTCACTGTGGAATATGATTTGCCTTCATATCACCCATAATGGGGCAATATCTGTTCATACTGTTATAAAATTATACTGTTATAAATTTATACTGTTATTAAATTAAACTGTTTAAAGAAGTTATTAGAAACATTTATCTTTGCAAATTTTTGTCAAAGATGCTTAATTATTGATGAGGTACTACTGAACTTTCTAAATATTAAATAAAGCTTTTCTTATATTGTTACACCCCAGTTGCTGTATAACACATGGCATCCTGGAAAATAGGTTACAGTAAACAAAAATTTGTGACCATTTCCATAGTAATCTGCTCTTCCTCTGACCCTTCCCACTCCATTTTTGATATGTTGAGGGTGGGATGGGTTGGCGGGGGTGGGGTGGGTGGGACCTCTGACTATTTACATAGTAGCAGTCCTATTATTATAGTGCTAAATTTAGTTATTTCAGGTGCTATGGTATTTTTAAGTTTTAGAAGAGAAGAGATATTTTTGTATAAATTTTCTAAATTCTCTCCATAAATTTAATAATAGTATGTCTATGATAGAGGAGTAGCTCTTTAGTCACTGTTCAATGTTGAGGCTGAGATTCTGGGTGAATACCATATTATCAGCAGCTACTCAGATGCAGTGGTGTCAAGTTACAGTGCTAGCTGAGAAATTGAAACAAAGAAGTCAGTATGACAGTTGGATTATATAATTGTAAAGTTAATTAAAATCAGTTATAGCAAGTTTGCCTTAATACTTAAACATTAAAATTAATGACCAGTTGTAGGGATATTTGAATCTCATTTAGTAGGAATAAAGTGCTTAAAATAGAATTGGGTAGTTATACTTTAATTTTGAATTAATTTGCTCATAAGGGTAAAGTTTACAAGTTATTTTCCTACTTAATATAATATTTTTGGAAATTCTAATATACAGTATCAGTGGGAAATGAGTGTGTGGGGAGAGTAGATATACGACTTTATTTTAGATTACATAATTTAGATTTTGTGCATTTTGATATGTAGATTAGAGTTAGAAAAAGGGTCTGCATGTAACACAATCAGACCAGAACTTTGGCTCTAGAAAAGGTTCTCAGGGAATGCTGCCTCTGAAGACTGCTAGGATTGTTTATAACCCAGGTCAGACATAGTGCAGGGGGTCAGCATGGAGAACTAGAGGTATCAGAGTTCCCTTAAATGTAGAAAAGATAAACCCTCTCCCCATAACACAGTTACATCAAATAGGCTTACTACACTAATCTTATTTGTTTATTGGATTAATTAATTATTGGATAAAATGATAACTATGTTTTAGTTGTGGACCAATATGTGTCCATTGTGTCATGATATGTTTCTGATTGTGCTGCAAAAGATAATTTTGCAGTTGTTATTTTCAGGTGTACATTTTTGACAGGAATCATGTAAACAACAGTGTCATTTTTGGAATTTATTATCATCAAACTAGTACCAAAGAATTTACAATAGAAATATGTTATTTTTAAACTTTCAGCCTTCCACTTTTTATGGAAAAGTGACAAAACAGTTGGCATTTTTTAAACTTATATTAATGATGTGTTTTATTGAAGCAAAAGGATTGCATGTGAAATCAAGGCACGGTGAAGTGAACTTTTTCCATTCTGGGTCAGTTTATGCAAAATGACAGCCTTGATAGGAATTATTTAATGAACCATATAAATGTATGTGTGTATGAATATGTATGTTAGTGTGTGAATGTGTGTATGTATATGTGTGTGTATGTAAATGTTTGTATGTGTGTGTATGTGTGCATGTATAGGGGGATTAACAGCACAATAATCAATATAACCATGACTATAAAGTGCCAAAAGGTTGGCAGTAGAAATGGTAAAGGCAGCAATCTTGCCAAAATCTCCAGGAAGACAACTTGATCAACCCAAAATAAGTATGCACCTTGAAATAAAAGGTAAAAGGTAAAAAAAAGTTTTAAAAATCTAACCAGTCATCCAGAAAAATAAGTCATTTATTATATACTTAAGTGTCAAATATTGAAAAAAAATTTGTGAAATCATTTTCATATTTTTTCATTCCAATATTTTAAAATTCCAAAAATATATCCTTACATTTTCACATCTGAAATCACAATATGTTCAATAATTCTGATTCATGTTGATGATTTGTGCATACAAGAAAAATGAGCATTTTGTGATTTACAACAAATAAATGGAAACTGCATTACCTTTCATACATAGAATTTACTTTTTGCTGAAGGAGAATGCAATTGTATCTTGTTATGACTGTGACAACAGGTGATGCATAGCTAAATTGGACTTGCTTTGTGGTTAGATTGAGAAAAATAGTGTACAAACTGTCAGAATGTAATTTAACACAAGAAACTATGTCATCATTGAGAAAAATAATGTACAAAATATACAAATGTAATTTAATGCAAGAAACTAGGTCATCATAATTTTACAGCTGGCTTAAGTCACAGATATTTATATTATCAGCCAGTGAAAGTGAGGTGAGTTGGCAAAAAGGGTGTTGGTGGTGGTGTTCTGAAAAGTGATTTTAATCTTCTAAGCTTTGATTCAGCAGCAAGTTTGATAGATAATTAAAACGTGTCTTGCTCTGTGTTAATACAAGATGTATTTCACCTTGTAGTACCAAAATAATTATATATTTTAACTTGTGACTTCATTATTCATATTTACTCGAGAAAGGAAATATCTATATCTCTTACGCAAGTAAGAAGTGTGATTTTAAGAAAATCATTTATTTTTGCATCTCAAATCTTATATGAATTTAGATTTGATTTGAAAATCTAAATTATCCATGACTTGACATTGGAATAATGTTTCTGAGCTGAATTTAAGTTATTATGAATGGAGATAATGTCATATAAACAGTAATATGAAAGTCAACACCAGTAAGCAAAACAGTTTTTTATAAAAAGACAAAATAATAGGGACACACTCTGCATTTTGAAAGACATGAACTGCAAATCCATTTTTCAATCGACTGCATTGTAGTGACCATAATATTTGGCCAGGCCTTGAGTGACAGTTCTTGCAGTTACTTAAAAGTACTGTATTGTGTGATACAGAAAAACTGAGGATAAGAATTGATTCAGTTCTAAAAGCTGTAGAAATTACTTGGATTTTGTCTAGCCTAACTGGCCCAGTATTAGATTGTAAATTCATGGTGTAAGATTGACAGCACAAAGGTAACCCCAAACTTTCCTATTCATGAACAATGATGAATTGTTTCAAGATTGACTGTGAGGTCATAAATAGACACCCCTAAATAAATGAGTAAGGAATTGTCTCAAGGTTGACTCTGACATTATAAAGAGAACCCCAAGACTCCTCTGTAAAGAGTGAAGCATTCTTTCAAGGTTGGCTGTGACATAAGGGGACCTCCCCCCCATACATCATTGAGGAATTATTTCATGGTTGACTGTGACATCATAAAGGGAACCCCAAAGCCCTCCTGTATACACTATTGATGATAACTTATTACACTGTTTCAAGGTTGACTGTGACATCATAAAAAGACACCCCCCCCCTAAAATAATCAGTGATTATTTAGTTTCAAGGATGATTGTCCCTGCAAACCTCATAACCCATCTGGACATAAATGATTGTCCCTGCATCAAGGGAACCTCATAACCCATCTGGACATAAATGATTGTCCCTGCATCAAGGGAACCTCATAACCCATCTGGACATAAATGATTGTCCCTGCATCAAGGGAACCTCATAACCCATCTGGACATAAATGAAAATTCTTTAAAGACTGATGCCATTAAGAAAGGAATAAATTAATTTACTCCATACATAAGGCAATCACATTACAAATTTATAATGTATATCAAATTATGACAGACTGAGATTTCCCTTGGAAAGTTGCTCAAACTTTCTAATTTTCCACAAGCTTATCTCACATGAGCTATATCAAAAGTCACCCAATACCATGGGCAGATATGGCCTCAGATTATGAGCCCACCTTTTCACCTGATAACCTTGCATAAAATTGTTTTGTCCTTAGTGAGTTGATTGGGTTACATATTAATAGTAGAGGTTAAGTTGGTACATGTAAGTCAATCTCCTGAAAAACATCAGACCTCATTAAACCCAACCAGCAGCATGGAGAGTCATTGAGCCAGAAATGTGAGGTTTTTGATCACTGAGTACAAGATTTTACAGCTGATGTGAAAACAAATGGCTTGTTGTAGATCAAGTTGTTATTGCAATCATTGACTTATTTTAACTTCACAGGCAAGCTGCAAAGTCCAGTTTGTTTTTGTCAAGCTTACCTGGGTGGAAATTTGACACAACTGTCACTTTAGCATCCATGTGCATGTCCATACATCCTTCCATCCACATATCCGTCTGTAGGAATACATCTGTCAATGTCCCAGATTATTTTTGCTGTACTTTTCAGCTGGATAAAAAGCTGGGCCATGTTTCCTATCAGATCTTAGGATCACCATTTGCTTTCTGAAACTTTAAATTTTTGTCAAATCATAAAACAAATTGATGTTCAGAAGTAATGAATTTGGTCTCTGTAATCCACCCCCCCCCCCACTGCTTAAAATGCATGCAAATACATTAAATGTAATGTTACTTGAAAGAAACGTGTTGTTTTGCCTGCATGTCCTGACAATTTTGCAACCATTCTGATACTTCTAAGTAAACTACATTCATTTGTTTCATTTTATTTTTTTTTTTAATCTGGCAGTAAATACAGTACATGACTTAATAGCTATGTATTGTCAGGCAAGTTAAGTCTGTGCCATTGTTTTAAATATACAAGTAAGAAACACCTATTCTTGTTTGACACAAATCCCAAGATTTTTGCCCTCTAATTTAAATCAGTCAAACATTTCACAGAGCTTATCCTAATTCTTTGTCCTGGTTTGTTGTTTCAGACAAAGCTGTACCTATTTTGCCAGTAGGACAACATACATGCATGTTGACATTGGTAAGTATTGAAGAATCAGTATCATAAAAATTACTATGTTTCACATTTAGAGTGGACACTGGTCACATTTGTTATGGTCATAATGTCAGTTTTTGTTGTGCAGTTCATTATGTTTACATTTTCGTACATTTGACAGAATCAGGATATCAAATCAGTAGATTTCAAAATTTTGATCAGTACATGGGTTCTAAAGTAGATCTTTCGTAACATAAATTTTCCATTCTTTAAGGGGATTTAAAACAAAACAGATGTAGTTTTTGACATAATAAGTACTGTATTCTCAAACATAACAACAAACTTTGGACTTTTACACCCATTTTCAAATTTTCTGTCCCACTGGAAGGCTAGGACCTCAGTGACTCTTGTTTTTCTACTCTGATGTAAAAATGAAACTTATACATGTCATGCTATGTATTATTCACTATGTATTGTGTGACATACCATGCCTCCAACTTCTGCATGATGCATTGGTCTCCGAGTTTCACTCCATCTTGAGACCTTTTTCCATAATCATAGATGGTTATGGGACTAGGTTTTGCATTTCCTTAAAACCATTGTTGTAAAATATTCTTTCCCTTTCGGCTGACATGCTTTCATCTTTTCTGGTGATTTAATTGCGGTTTTGGGATCCAACAATTTGCACTGTTATGTCAAGATGTTGTGTGAAGTGTGAATCACTTACGTCACATTTGAATAAAGGTTAAGTTCCATTCTTAAACATAGATCGGCTTACTTGTTTGATGTTAGGAAGAAATTCAGTTGAGTTATGAAGACTCTTATTTTCAAACCTTGGTCTTTAAGCCGCTCATTCTTTGATTGTTGTTTACTGAAGTGAATAAATATACATATCATATTTCCTCTGTTTTGGAAACAGACCATCACCCAAGATTCCCAAGTTCACTTTGTTGTTTACAGGTACACATAATAGTAATAAGGTAACTTTGGGAAATCACTTTTCATGAAACTGAATTTGATTTTCAGTCATTAGTTTTAGTCCATTGATAAGGTAGCTTTGGGAATCCCGCTTTCATGAAACTGAATTTAATTTTCAGTCACCAGCTGGAATCCATTAATAAGGTAACTTTAGGAAACCCACTTTCACGAAACTGAATTGGATTTTCAGTCACTAGTTGGAATCCATTCAGAAGCAGATATTTACTTATCAAGGACTCGATAGATCATAACATTGTCAGCTTATTTAACTCATTCAGTTGAGAGATAATTTGCATTTTAGACTTGCTTTCACAAAACTGATAAAGTAAAAATAGTACATGTAGTAAACTGACAAAGTAAATAATAGTCATCCGACTGAGTCAATACCAGTAATAGAAAATGGAATTTTAAAATATGCACTTCATTATGTATATAGATACAAAGGAAGGTAAACATAGGACTGTTTGACAATACAAATATATACTACTGAAATTGACCAATCTCATGGGCCAGATTGGTGGTTTTTCTATCAGTATTTATTTCTTTTAGAGAAGTAAGTCATATTTGTACATGTTGATTACTATATACCATTTGGAATACATTAATTTCTATGTCCCAGACTGAAAATAACTGTTCTATTTAATGTTGTAAATATGAATTGTTGAGCATGCCTATTTGGCCAGTTTACTAGCATCACACTTATCAGTCCTAGTAGAATGTGCTGACAGATCAGGATCTGTGTTGTCAGTTCTGTTGTTTGCTTCAAAAAATATGCATAGACGCAAATCTGCCACTGCATTATGTGATGGCAAATTGGGGTCGATGCAGCTTGCAATTAGACCTGATAACTACATAAGGGTGTGTGTGTCTCTCTCTCTCTCTCTCTCTCTCTCTCTCTCTCTCTCTCTATATATATATATATATATGCTGGGACTAAAAAATTTTTTGTGTTATGTAGGATTTTTGGGTCATTCAGAGCTCTGGAAGAGTTAACCTGAAAATTTTGTATTGAACTTGTCACATTTTAAACTGTTACAAGACATTTTGTATTGATCTCTCCACATTTTAAACAGTGTTACAAGAAATTTTATATTGATCTCTGCACTTTTTAAACAGAGTGTTACAAGACCTTAAAACTCCTGAAGACACAGAATTTTGAAAATGCAGCAGTACAATTCCACAAACTAAGCATTTGTTGGAAGTTTCAGATGACTTTGTTCTGGACAGAATTGTGCAATCTGAAATGCTTTACTTTCACATGATTATGTGTGTGGAAAAGAAATTATAGCTATTTTTTTTAAGGTAGCTGAAGATTTGCAGACATGACTTCAAAGACATTTCATTTCTGCTAGAATAATGCAATGTTATTTTTGTTTTTTTAATTTTAAAAGGTTTTTCTGTCATATTAAATCTTCTGTTCATTGGAAACTTGAAAACCAGTTGCAGATATGCGCCTCCAATTTGGCACAGTTTTGCTGTGCATGTTGTATGTTTATCTTACATGGGGTCATACTTGTCAGTTAGGAGGGAGTTTATCTTCAATCATGAAATTCTTGTGGAGCTTTCCTGAAGTTCAGATATTATCAAATAATACAGTCCATGTGAAGGCTGTATAAATGTTGAGTTGAAATAAGAAGTTGTAAGAACAGCAAATTATATACAAGATTATTGTTCTGGTCAAAACCCAGTAGTTTTATTGTAGTTACGCGGTAGAGATTGGATCTTAATTAAAACCTTTGTATTGCTTTCCACATTATACAATTTTATTTTCTTGTAAAAAATGTATGTATCTATCATATGGCTGAGCATTGTTTCTTATTATGGTGTCTGTCCATCTGTTACTAATTTATTTTCTGCACAAAAACTCTTCCATCATCTGCAGTTACCAAAGTTTAATGGCTTGCATTGTGGTAAAGATTTTAGGGTCAAGTGGTAGAAGGTCAAGGTCACAGGGTGAAAGAAGAAAGCATCTGTTTGCATGATGATAGTAATTCTACACCTCAGACCTGCACCAGACTTTGTTGTTGGCAAGTACTGAATAAAAGGAAGAAGTCTGTTGATTTAGGGGACTTTTAAACATGGGGCAGAATATATATATATATATATATATATATATATATATATATATAAGAATACAAATCATATGGCAAATAACAGTCCTTTCAAGTGCACTGGATCCAGCGAGGGATCACAGGATTGATTAAGATAAATGCAATAAACTGACAACGAACAGTGCAAAACTAGTATCTAACTAGCCTGAGCGCTTTCGACTCTTAACGAGTCTTTTTCAAAGGCAAATGCAAAACAGACAAGACAAACAAATAAAACACAAAAACCGTTGTGTTTGCAAAACTCTACATGGCTGTTTCAACAGGAACTAAACCTTTAAATTTATTTTGTTTCAACTAGCTTATTTCAACTTTTTGCGGATGCTTGAAAATATTTTTATTGACCTAGAAATTGACGAGCCATAACAACATCTGTTGTTTTATGTAAATTTATGTAAGCGCAAATTATATCCCAGATATTTCATTGTCATAGTAGTAATTACAGGCTATTAAGCAAATTTTGAGAATTATTTAAAAGAAAATGTGTCGGCTGCAAAAAAATAAATAATTTCATTTGTGCATGGCTATCTTTTTCTAGTCTTCTTGGTTTAAACCGCTTGGTTTCAATGTTCTAAGGTGGCATATCCAGTAAAATTCCTTTTCTTTCCTGGTTTTGGAACTCTATTTGGGGTTGTGAGCAATTGCAATAAGTGTTATATCACTGAAAGTGTGGCCAGGGGGGGAAAATTGTTCTCCGACCGGGCTTCTGTACAGTTTCTTTGTCATCCAATCAGATCTATGAAGGTTGATCCTTCTGTGTAGCTTTTCAGTTTCTCCGACATACTGAAGGCTGCAGATCTTGCATGTGAAGAGATAAAAGTGTCTGGCCCCTGTCTAGAACTTTAAATTGTTGGTTCCTAATACAATTGCAGTATACAGATATGAAATGCAGTATGTTCCAAAATACTGTGGTATACAGTGGTATATAATTTGTCATGGTACCCAGCTCTAATAAATACTTTAATTAAGGAGTTATTTCGACAGATTTGTTTTGTTGTTTGGGACTAATTGTAAATCATATTCTGTAATTGTTGATGGAATAAGTATTTTATAAGGATTTGTTTAAAAAAAACCTTCTGTACTAACACTGCAAATAATAATAATAATAATAATAAAAATAATAATAATGATAATAAATACTACTACTGATGATAATAATAATCTATACAAGTTAACTGAATTAGTTCAAAACTACTCTCCCGTGTGCCCGTTGATACAAAACCTACTTATGTATAATAAATAGATTATTTAATACATGTTGAAACAGAATATTTATTTCTGATTTAATATATAGTCAGAATGTTTATTTTTAGAAACAGAATTTGATTAGTATTTTTAAAGACAAGCTGTTCCAGACTAGAACATCCAGAAAATCTAAACCTCTTCCTTAATTGCTGTGTTTTAGAGTTTGGTAGCAAGAGATTTACAGCTTCTGCAAAGCATAGTGCTGAACTAGATTGAATCCAGCTAAACAGATCTTCTACATATAGTGCAGTGTATCGGGCTAAACATACCATATATATTATGGTACAGTGTATCCAGCCAAATGTGACTTGTAGATATTGTGGTACACTCAGTCTGTGGTGCAGTTCATCTGGATAACATGTCTTGTAGATATTGGGATACAGTTTATCTAGCTAACATGCCTTGTACATATTGTTGTAGATTGTATCTGGTTAACAAGTCTTGTAGATATTGTGGCACATTGAATCTGCTTAACATGTCTTGTAGATATTGTGGCACATTGAATCTGCTTAACATGTCTTGTAGATCAATGTGTTCAGTAAGTACATTGTTGTCGGGCATTTCTGAGCACATAAGGTTTCCGTCTCCAATATTGAAGCAAAACAAATACCAAATTAGAATAAATAATGAAAATGAAATACTGCAATGCTTACCATTTGAAAAGAGGCAGTTGCCACCAAAATTATCTGTTCAAAATAATATTAATTTTGGACACATGGGATACCACCCCCATGTTTTCATGACTCACGATATGTAGGCCTATTCTGCGCACAGCTTTGAAAAGATGCAATATTTATCCATTGAGCTATAGAAATGAAATACATTACTTTGGACTGTTTCTGTCAGCAGTTCAGTCGAGTAATTAGGTCAAGTTTATAGCTAGTTTTACAAATTCACTGTAACAATGCAGATAAATTGCAAGAGATATTAAGCAAACTAAACTGATCTTGTAACAAAATTAGTGAAGTTCAGTGTTTTATAACAAAAATAAGCTATTATGTGGAAGAGAAACAACAATGAATAGGATGTGATGTGCTGACAATGTCTTGTTTTGGGGGAAAAAAAATTACTAAAGAATTTAGAAACAGACTATATGCTGGGGAATTGCTTGAGAATCTCGTTCTAGCAGCAAGTTGATATGTTGGGTAGCAGATGATTTTGTATGTGTGGAACAAAATTGGAAACTTGGATAAAATGCAGCATTGTTTTAAGGTATACCTTTACATCTTTTATACAGTGTATTTATTTGTATTATTCTAAAAGATACATAGTAAATAGGATTTTCTGGGTTACAGGTTCAAGAAGGTCATGTTGACATTTAGAAATCACATTTTCATACGCATTTCGAATCGAAATGTGGGATATTTTTGTACACTTCATGAATATCACTTTTCGTAATTAAAGTATGATTGTTCTTTCTTGATATAAAATGGATTTTTTTACCCAAAAATGACGCATTGTTGCACAGAATTACCCAACCCACAGAATAGGCCGACATGGTGGTATATCTGGCTAAATGTGTCTTACAGATGTTGCAGTGAAGTGTATTTGGCTGAACATGTCTTGTAGATATTGTGGTACAGTGTATCTGGCTAAGGTGTCTTACAGATATTGCAGTGAAGAGTATTTGGCTGAACATGTCTTGTAGATATTGTGGTACAGTGTATCTGGCTAAGGTGTCTTACAGATATTGCAGTGAAGTGTATTTGGCTGAACATGTCTTGTAGATATTGTGGTACAGTGTATCTGGCTAAGGTGCCTTACAGATATTGCAGTGAAGAGTATTTGGCTGAACATCTCTTGTAGATATTGTGGTACAGTGTATCTGGCTAAGGTATCTTATAGATATTGCAGTGAAGAGTATTTGGCTGAACATGTCTTGTAGATATTGTAGTACAGTGTATCTGGCAAAGGTGTCTTATAGATATTGCAGTGAAGTGTAATTGGCTGAACATGTAGATATTGTGGTACATTATATCTGGTTAAATATGTCTTGTAGATATTGCAGTTCGGTGTATTTGGATAAACTGATCTTGTGGTGCAAATTCCATTTAGAGCTTTATTTACTAAAATAGCTTTACTGTTATCAGTTCATTGATCAATTTCCATCCAGCTTAATTTTTAATAAAGGTTCCTGAAGTGGATACATGTTTTAATAAGTGTTCCTTAGGTGGGTAGACATGTTGTAATAGGTGTTCCTTAGGTCGGTAGACATGTTTTAATAGGGGTTCCTTAGGTGGGTAGACATGTTTTAATAGGGGTTCATTGGGTGGCTAGAGATGTTTTAATAGAGGTTCCTTGAGTGACTAGACCTGTTATAATATGGGTTCCTTAGTGGTTAGACATATTTTAATAGGGGTTCCTTAGGTGACTAGACATATTTTAAAAGGGGTTCATTGGGTGGATATACATGTTTTAATAGGGATTCCCTGTTGGATAGACATGTTTTAATATGGATTCTCTGGTGGATATACATGTTTTTCAGCAAGATACTTTTGTTAAAGTTATACAGCTATTTATATTTCTATTACATTCAAGTTTTGTACATCATGTGTGTTGGCAATAGCAGTTATGAAAATCATCAAAGGCAGTGAGATATTTCAGATGGCAGCTGAGTTTAGTTGTAACAAAGAGAGTGATTGAAAATAACAGTTTTGGTGTTGATGGCTGAGTTAGACAGCAAAGACACCCTGACCCAGTATTTAAATTAAGGACATAATGGTTTGAACACCTGCATAGACAAAAATTAAACTAGGCTCAGGATGTGTTTATCTTGTGTAATCTACCCCTGTAAGATCAACACACATAGGCTTATGTTTCTATTTGTTGTAAGAACATATAAACTGTTCCCCTCTATTTAGTTGTTTTCATTCAGTTTTTCACTGATTGACGGGTTTTTTGTGTGAAACCAGCAAAAATAGACTTATCTTTTTCTTTCTACAAGTTCCAGATCACTTCACCATTGACATTTCAAGTTAAGGTACTGGACATATCACAAATCAGGTACTAATTCTACCTGTTGAAACTTTTAATTGTTACTGTGTATGGTTATTGTAGACATTCAGTGTACATTATTGCTAATCAGATGTGAGATACAGCTATTGCAGGGTGTATTATTGCTAATCAGATGTGAGATACAGCTATTGCAGGGTGTATTATTGTTAATCAGATGTGAGATACAGCTATTGCAGGGTGTATTATTGTTAATCGGATGTGAGATACAGCTATTGCAGGGTGTATTATTGCTAATTAGATGTGAGATACAGCTATTGCAGGGTGTATTATTGCTAATCAGATGTGAGATACAGCTATTGCAGGGTGTATTATTGTTAATCAGATGTGAGATACAGCTATTGCAGGGTGTATTATTGTTAATCGGATGTGAGATACAGCTATTGCAGGGTGTATTATTGCTAATTAGATGTGAGATACAGCTATTGCAGGGTGTATTATTGCTAATCAGATGTGAGATACAGCTATTGCAGGGTGTATTATTGCTAATCAGATGTGAGATACAGCTATTGCAGGGTGTATTATTGTTAATCGATGTGAGATACAGCTATTGCAGGGTGTATTATTGCTAATCAGATGTGAGATACAGCTATAGCAGGGTATATTATTGTTAAGCAGGATCAAATACAGCTGTTTCAGGATGTATTATTAATCTAAGGTCAGATACAGCTGTTGCAGGTTGTATTGCAAATCTAAGGTCAGATTCAGCTGTTTCATGGTGAATTGTTGTTAAGCAAAGGTCAGAAAGGTGCCTGAGGTGGCAGAGTGGTGGGAGGTGTTTACCTTTACAGACCACTGGCATCTCATCTCTGTCTGCTGGAATTAGAGTCTCAGCTTGGCCAACGTGGCTATGAGAAACAACTTGCTAGTATTTTCCCATGGATCATTGGTTCTTTCCTTGGGTTTTCCTGGGTTTTTCCTTCACCAAATACGATGTCATGTATAACCTATCATGTGCTGAAATATAGCATCAACCCACAAAACCAAATTATGGTCAGATACATCAGGGTGTATTATTTTTAATTAAAGGTCATATACAGATGTTGCAGGGTGTAATATTTTTAAACTAAGGTCAATCACATAGGGAAAATATAGATACAGCTTTTGTAGAATTAATGCAAACATTTTTAGTGTAACACCTCAGAAAGGTGTGTTGATTCTGAATTTGCTGTGTAAGCAAAAAGATAAAAAGCATCAATAGATCAGAAAGCATGTAGAGCACTGTTTATTCCAGTCAAGACTATAGGCTGTTTTGGGGTTTGTTCAGAGAGTTGTTTATTCCAATAAAGACTTCAGGATGTTGTTAGGTTGTTTAGAGAGAGAGTTGTTTATTCCAATATATACTTCAGGCTCTTGGTGGGTCAATCAGAGTTGATTATTCCAGTAAATACTCAAGGCTGTTGGTGGGTCGATCAGGAATGTTTATTCCAATAAATACTTTAAGATATTGTTGGGTTGATCAGAGAGTTGTTTATTTCAATAAATACTCAAGCTGTTGGTGGGTTGATCAGTGATTTCTTTATTGCATTAAATACTCCAGACTGTTGATGGGTTGATTAGTGAGATTTTTATTCCAATAAATCCTACAGGCAGCAGGTGGGTTGTGCAGAGGGTTGTATGGCAAGACTGATGTTCATTTCAATAAAACCTCCAGGCTGGTGGTAGGCTGTTTCATAAGTTGTTGTTTATGTATTTTTGTTAGTTTTCATGGCACTTTAAAATTTTTATTGACTATATCATACTGAGGAAACTGGAGCTGAATACCTTTCCCTAGAGGCAACTGAGTTGGCCTGGGTGATCTTTGAACCTGCCACCCTTATAATATGAGTCTGATGTTCTACTACCTTTGTTACCATGACTACAACCTTTGCAAAAGTATACATATTGGAAAATGAGCAAGTAATCTCCTGTCCAGTTGATGAAAAACTTGATAAGAAGAACTTGAATTTGCTTTTAATGAACATTTGATTCAGCGACTCATTTATGCAGTTATATCAGTATAAATGGGTTTAGATTGTTGATAGGATTTATTCATTTTCTGTTGGTTTCATACACATAAAGGTATGTAAATACATGTATACATTTTCCATTAATATATCAATGAATGGATCGATGGGCTTAAATAGATCAGTGGGCTTAAATGGAGCACTGGTATCAATATGGTTGCTGTTTTGGTGATAGTATTTCACAATTTACCTAAACCAAATAAACAAACATGCAGGTAAAAGGTCATACCTGATTAGTCAGATAAAGCTATATATATTATAAAAATAATTATAATTTAGTTTAAACACTTACCCCCCCCCCAATTTTCTCATTTGCTTGCTCTGTTTCACTTACAGAGAGCAATGATAACATCCTTTATTCTGCATCTTTATTGCCAATTTAGGGGTACTGATTATCATCCTATTTTGTTTGCCAGTAATTATAATTACGATTGCTTCATACTTTGTTTTTATCTTGATCCATATTAAGATTACCTCTTGTTGTCTTGACCCAAAAATAATTTACAGTATTTGCTGTTCTGCCAATAGTACATACATCATAAAGCAATTGTTTGAAATTGTCCTGGGCCATGGTTGAATATCTACACCCTCTTTTTACTCATGACTACCTGCAGTAAGAGTTTCTTGTTTCACATGAATATGAATAGCAAAGTACATTATGAGGGATTTGATGAAATGTGCATCATGGGAAATGTCCTATAAGTTGATGAAACGTGCATCATGGGAAGTGCCCCATATAAGTTGATGAAATATACATAACAGGAAGTGTCCCTTATAAGTTGATGAAATATACACACAGGAAAAAGAAGTGTCCCTTACAAGTTGGATGTGTCCCTTATAGTTGATGAAATATACATCCTGGGAAGTGTCCCTTATAAGTTCATGAAATATGCATCATGGGAAGTGTCCCTTATAAGTTCGTGAAATATGCATCATGGGAAGTGTCCCGTATAAGTTCATGAAATGTACATCATTGGAAGTATCCCATATAAGTTTGAAATATGTGTCCCTTATAGTTGATGAAATAGATTACCTCATGGGAAGTACCACTTATAAGATGAAATTGTACATTATTGGAAGTGTCCTGTCTACTTGATGAAATATACATCCAGGGAAGTGTCCCTTATAAGTTGATGAAATGTACATCATTGGAAGTGTCCCATATAAATTGATGAAATGTACAACCTTGGATGTGTCCCTTATAGTTGATGACATCAGCAGAAGTGTTGTTGATCAATTGATAAATGACTGATTGCATGAGAAAAACTGATTCGCTTGGCATGAAAGGTCATGCTGGGTAAACCATGGGTACATCCTACCATTTATTGTGCGCAGCTATGGGTATGTTCATTAGAAGTTAGTACCATTTGTTGTGTGCAGCTATGGGCAGGGAATATACAGTAGTTTTAGTGCAGGGTCAGTTAACTGCACATTGATGCAGTTTCATTCAATGTACTTCAGAGTCAGTTCAGAAGATACTGATGCAGTTTGAGTAAATGTATTTCAAAATCAGTTCATTAGACCTTGATATATCTTTAGTAAATAAAACACATTTTTCATCATATGATGAATACAATGCTGCATTTGTGATTACTGTATTTCAAATAATATGAAACTCGTTGAATAATTTCAACATTTTGCTTGCCATTGCTCATAAAAGAGCACACATTTAAGTTCCTCTGTCTGTGCAGTGACAAGGCAGCAGGCATATTATGACAAGAATAGCGGGTTTGACACAAAGGAGTTGGGGATTTTCAACTACATTATCAAACACAGAATGCACGTGCCACCACTCAGCTCAGCCCTGTAATTCAGGATATTTATTCTCTTGGTGAGGGATATGCACTTCTTTATGTCCTTACACAGTCAGTCCGCTATCCCATTCAATCTATGACAATTGATAACAATTTAACTAGACTGGTCTACATTTGTATTTAATTCTTAGCAAACAGAATTGCTGGGTAAGCAGAAAATGTGTATAGAGAAATGATGATGTCAGAATTCAGTGCAAGTAAAAATCATCCAGGCGCCGATTGCCTATTGTATTATATGAGAGTATTCCATTCAAGCTTCAACTGAATGACAGGTAATCTAGGAGCTTTAGTGGATGATAATGGTGGGGGCAAGTGAAGTGTTCCTCTACAGGATCTTTAAATACGCTTATTTGAGAAAGTTACAAAAGATAAATTTCATGATATTGAGGGAGATATTGTTCATGTAAATAAAGTCTGTCTCAAATTATTATAAATCTCATTTCAAACTTTTCCAGCAGAAAAAAATGGAGCTGAAAGAAGAAATCTTTCTTAATACTGTCAATAATTTTGAGTTAAATTACTTTAGCATTAGCACAACTCGCATTTGTTCGTATCCCCTTCATGATTTTAAAAAGGAAAAGCATCAAGAACATAAAAAATGCGTAAATTTTAGTCATTTAATTCAATGATTTATAATTTCTAACCTAATTGACACTAAGTGGTCCCTAACACTATCTAATTATTGGCGTTTCAACACAAATGGAAGTTTCCGATCTAACCAAGCAAGCAGACTGCTTGCTGTCAATTTCTGGCATCTAGAATAGTCAACTTCAATAAAAATTTCTGTTGTCTGCATCCAATATTTGCAGTATCTAGTTTTAGTATTTCTAAAACAAATTGAACAAAGAAATAGGAGGAATTCTTATATACATATGATAAAGAGATGAAAATACAAAATGTATGGAATTATTGAGACTTTCAAAGATGTTGATCAACATCATATCTGTTGCTTGAAAGTACAGATTGGCCCAAGTAAATATGGTGACAGTGTTGCTCAAGAAACATTTGATTCAAAATGCCAACAAGTTGACATTGTTTGGGACCCCAGATGACAGTTGGGTTAGAATTTATAAATCAGTGAATAAAATGACTTAGTTTTGTGCATTTTTTATATCCATGATGGCTTCTGTTTTTAAAATCAGTGGTGGGGTGGGGGTAGAAACTAACTGGATGATGTGAGAATACTATAAAAGAAATTTGAGCAAGAGGAAAAAAAATGCTGATTTAAGGATTTTACATTTTTTTTTTATAAATGCAAAAGTTGGTATGATTTGTATTTATGTGTCTGCTTGGCTCTTTACCTTTCTGCCAACCCACTTTCCATAGTTATGTTGATCTTGCTATCCTTGATCAATCCACCACTCATCTGTCCATCACTCTAGTCCTCCATTTAAAAATTGTTCAAATCATTTCAAATTGTACAGGAGGAACATGCCTCTGATACCTCCTCCCCTGACCAACTCACACTAACTCACTTGCTCATCTGCATAGCTACTTGTTTTCATGAAAAGTATTTTTGTTCTGAAAATTGTGGGGAAGTCCTGATGTTGGTCAGCTCAGAAAGGAAAGGAGGATTTTGCCATACTTCCTAACTAACAATTTCATACTTGTCATGTTGTATCTGCATATCCTACAGGTTTTCTGACCACATGGGTACAACTTGGTGTGACCATGATCTGTGTGTCGGGGCCATTTTTTTCTCCAGCTGAAATGTCCCTGTATGTTGGGGCCATTTTTTTTTCTCCAGTTGAAATGTCCAACTTCCTGCTGGACATAAACTGTTACAGTTGCCACATGCTTACAGTGTTCTTTAATTGGTATGGTACACATTTGATACCTTGATATCTAACACAGAATTGATAACATGGCATATTGAATACAGATCAATTTACTTTGTAAGTCTTTTAGCATGGCACACATGCGATACCTTGACATCTAACACAGTATTGATAACATGGCATATTGAATACAGATCAGTTTGCTTTGTAAGTCTTTTAGCATGGCACACATGTGATACCTTGACATCTAACACAATATTGATAACATGGCATATTGAACACAGATCAGTTTGCTTTGTAAGCCTTTTAGCATGGCACACATGTGATACCTTGATATCTAACACAGTATTGATAACATGGCATATTAAATACAGATCAGTTCGCTTTGTAAGTCTTTTAGCATGGCACACGTGTGATACCTTGATATCTAACACAGTATTGATAACATGGCATATTGAATACAGATCAGTTTGCTTTGCAAGTCTTTTAGCATGGCACACATGTGATGCCTTGATATCTAACACAGTATTGATAACATGGCATATTGAATACAGATCAGTTTGCTTTGTAAGTCTTTTAGCATGGCATACATGTGATACCTTGATATCTAACACAATATTGATAACATGGCATATTGAATACAGATCAGTTTGCTTTGTAAGTCTTTTAGCATGGCACACATGTGATACCTTGATATCTAACACAATATTGATAACATGACATATTGAATACAGATCAGTTTGCTTTGTAAGTCTTCTAGCATGGCACACATGTGATACCTTGTTATCTAACACAATATTGATAACATGGCATATTGAATACAGATCAGTTTGCTTTGTAAGTCTTTTAGCATGGCACACATGTGATAACCTTGTTATCTAACACAATATTGATAACATGGCATATTGAATACAGATCAGTTTGCTTTGTAAGTCTTTTAGCATGGCACATATGTGATAACCTTATCTAATACAATATTGATAACATGGCATATTAAATACAGATCAGTTTGCTTTGTAAGTCTTTTAGCATGGCATACATTTGATACCTTGTTATCTGACACAATATTGAGAACATGGCGTATTGAATACAGATCAGTTTGCTTTGTAAGTCTTTTAGCATGGCACACATGTGATACCTTGTTAACACAATATTGATAACATGTCATTTTGAATACAGATCAGTTTGCTTTGTAAGTCTTTTAGCATGGCACACATGTGATACCTTGTTATCTAACACAATATTGATAACATGGCATATTGAATACAGATCAATTTGCTTTGTAAGTCTTTTCGCATGGCACACATGTGATACCTTGTTATCTAACACAATATTGATAACATGGCATATTGAATACAGATCAGTTTGCTTTGTAAGTCTTTTAGCATGGCACACATGTGATACCTTGTTAACACAATATTGATAACATGTCATATTGAATACAGATCAGTTTGCTTTGTAAGTCTTTTAGCATGGCACACATGTGATACCTTGTTATCTAACACAATATTGATAACATGGCATATTAAATACAGATCAGTTTGCTTTGTAAGCCTTAGCTAGCTATGACAATATTGTTATCATGTAAAGTATTACACAGAGTTTCAAGTTAGGACTGAAATTGTCACACTAGCAGCTAAAATTCAAATTTTGTAAGTGAAAATGGTTAGATGGTCATTTTTTTGCAGATGGAATTGAATTCATGGCATAATCTTATCTGATTTTGAAACGGCTGTTTCCAGCATTACCTTGCTGTCTAGTCAGGTTTAGGAGCCAGCTTAAAGTGTAGTAAGTGACCAGTCTGATACTTGACCAGTGCAGTCAGTAGTATAAGGTGATGGTACAGGTCTATAAATATGTGGGGCAATGAGACAAATACAGAAAATTTAGTTGGCAGTAAAATCACTGTTTAATCACCATAGAGGTAGAAATGGCACTGGCTTTATAATCAGAAGAAAAAAATTATGGTCTCTTTGCCATTGAATTTAAGTCTGGTCTCTATGAGCGAACTTGAGTCTAGACAGTATGCAGAGGAAAGATTGTTTAGAGAACTCCAAATAATGAATTTGAATGAATGGCCTGAGGTTGAAACGCTGGACAATTTTGCTTTTGTCTAATGGATCTAGGTATACTATTGAAAATAACTTGCTTTTTTATAATTCCTCTTAAATTTTCAGTAACGAAATAATTCATTTATTGTCATATTCTGCCATCAATTACTCACTCGACAGATTTCATTTAAACAGCAACATAGTATTAGGACTTGATGACCTAAAATTTGAAGGTCAAAAAATATTTCAAAAGGTAGTTTCCATAAGGGTCTTAAGGTGTCATACGTACTATGACTGCTGTTTCAACATTACCACCGTTTCATTTTTCTGCAAAACTTATATGTAGGTCTATTTAATAATATTGTTGAATCCATTTATTATTGTAATTTGTGTTTATAAATTATTATGCAGCTATAACATCCCCCAAATTCTACAGTGACAGTAGTGTCCCTGCTGGTACAGTACACATGTGAACTAGTGTCCCTGCTGTTACAGTACACATGTGACACTAGTGTCCCTGCTGAGATTAAAAAGTAATTAAACTTTGTTCTGAGACAAAACTCTTTAATCCATGGCAGCATCACCTCATCAACCCAACCCTTTTCATGCACATGTATGATTCATCCTTATGGTGCATGAACACGGTCTTGGAATATGAATTTAAACCAATAGAAATGTCCCAGCTGTCCTACAATTTGGAATATGAATTTAAATCAATAGAAATGTCCCAGCTGTCCTACAACTTGGAATACGAATTTAAACCAATAGAAATGTCCATGCTGTCCTACAACTTAGAATAAGAATTTAAACCAATAGAAATTTCTTGGAATATGAATTTGAACCAATAGAAAATGTCTTGGAATATGAATTTAAACCAATAGAAATGTCCCAGCTGTCTTACATAAGTATTTTTAATTGGTCTTATTGATGAAGACATCTGTTTTGAAATAATAATGCACGAAGTTGACAAAGTTTTCAGACCAATCCTTGATTTTTGCTCCTGTTTGTACAAAAGGGATAAAAATCAATTGGACTTCGAAAAAAGTATTGTTTTTTAGCAGTACTGTATAAATTTTGCAAATCATGGTAATGTCCTTTTGTGTGCTGAGAATTCTGAAAGTTGTCAGTATTTAAGACAGAAGTGGAAAGCTCTCAAACCGGATGTAGGAAACTTCTCCTTATTTCATTGACCATATGAAATTTTAAAAAATGAAAATATCAGGTACAGAAAACTATTGGTTTTTGCACTTGCTTTAACATAAGAATTGTCCAGAGATTAATTTACTTTATTGATCTTTCAGATACAATTAAGATAATTTTACTTACCTTGCAAAGTTTTGGTTTATCTTTCAGTTTTACAGTTCACTGAAACAAGACAATTGTCGTTAAAAGAACGGAAGAGGATTTACTAGATTTACCTGCTCTTGATGACCTTTGAACTCACAGTAGTTACATGTACAGGTAAGTGACCTTCACCTTGTCTCACATGGTCTGAAATAGCTGGCCAGGTCAATTACATGAAAAATGAGCATCAGATCTTATTGTCTGGCAACTGGTGTCTGTACTTGTCACAGAAATTGTTGAATAGACTAATTGGTTATGAAAATTGGGACATACTTTAAATGGATAATGAATATTTTTGTGCTGAAAAATCCATTAGTTAGATGAAAAGTAGAAATTTGTTAGAAAATAATTTACCAGTTAAAAGTGTATTATCAAGCGACAGCAGGTCTGGGCTGCATATCTTTGTTTCCTTAATACCTGACAGCTGGGTTATAAAAGTCACAATGAAGAAAAGCAAAAGTGGTGTACCAGTGGAGCCTTTTATGTGATAGAGTTACACAAGTGTATCTGGTCTGTGAGAAACTAGTCTTGTCTTGCCAGCATTGTGTTAGTAAAAAAATGTGCAAGATTATATAAAGCTGAAGGGAAGTTTTCTACTCTATTTATGAATCATACATATAGACCTAAGTTTGATCTGTACTTTGGTTTGGAATAAATTAGATACGTAAATAGATTTTGCTGTTGACCAGTTAGTGTGATACTGTCCTGGCTGGTATCAGGTAATTGATTGATTGTTGATTATGTTACTTACTTAGTAATGTTTAAAACAGGGTTTGATTGGTCAGTCAAAATAAGCTGACTTGACACATAACCATGACTGTCCTCTTTTAAACTATCAGATTTGCATACTGTTTAATAATTTTTATATTCTGTACTCTTGATTTGATACAAAAGTCATTATGTGATAATACTAATGCAGGTCACCTTTTTAATTGATTGTAAAAATGGAACAAACACTTCTGCAGAGTCATAGATCAAAATTCAGCTGTTGCTTAATTAGTTTGTTTCAGAAATTCTAGCAGGCATTGCTTGGATGGTATAATGACACTTTTCATGTTTGATGTTGAATTTATGAAATCAAATTAAAAGATAAAACCAAAACATGAATTTCACTTGACAAGACTTATTTTATTGGTATTTATTTCTTCAAGTATTGCCACCAGCCAGGCTTTAGTGACAGTTTCATTCATTGAAATTTCTTGAATTATTGAACCAACAGGCATTACTGACATTTTCATACATTGAAATTTCTTTAATTATTGAACCAACAGGCATTACTGACATTTTCATTCATTGAAATTTCTGTCAGATTTTGTCATTACCAGTGTTGGAAATGAAAATTTAATGTAATATTATGTCTTATGAAAAACTGTGAATTTCATGTTTTCCTTGCACTGTCCAATGTTTTTTTTGAAAAGACGGGATGTATCAAGTTTCATTTAACAATTTTGATTGCAGTTAGCAAAATAGGGTGCTTTTGTTGGGGTGTATTCTATAAGATGTGCTCCACTCTGGACCCTGCATTAAAAGCAGGTTTCTTGAGTTATCCAGCCATGCTTCAAAGAGGGAACATTGAAGGGTGAGTGAGCAAACATCACTCTTACGAAATTTGGTATGCATGTTTGTAAACATATGTAGAAGACCTGAAAAGATTTTCATGCCATTATAGCAACTTTTCAGATTTTTCAAAATTTTTTTTTTTTTTAGAAACTTAGACCTCTTTGGTCTGCAGTATTAAAGAAATGGGGGCATTTGTGTTTTACAAATAGTTTATAATTAGACTTCATGTGATACTAAACGACTAATTTGTTCAATGTTTTAGGCTTCATATGGTAATAAATTAGAATTTGTTCAGTGTTTTATACTTCATGCGCTACTTAATTACAGTTTGTTCAGTGTTTTAGACTTCATGTGGTACTGAATGACTTTTGCCCTTTGTTTTAGACTTCATGTGGTACTAAATTACAATTTGTTCAGTGTTTTAGACTTCATGTGGTATTAAATGACTGTTCAGTGTTTTAGACTTCATGTGGTATGAAATGCCTGTTTGCTCAGTGTTTTATGGTAGCTCAGTCCAAATCAATTTTTTTATATATAAACAGTGGTAGTGACTTGCACGGTATAGAACCAAATTTAAAATGCCATATTATTTGGTCCTATTTGCCATTACTGAATTTTATTGAGTTTCTTGAATTTGTCATGATACAGTTAAGAAGTAATGAAAATGCAAAATCCAACACAAATAATGAGTTTTACTTGCTTGTGATGAGTTGTGTATTGAAAATGACTTGAAATCAGTCCCTGATTTTCCTTAAATTTAAACTTTGCCAGAAAAAGATTGTCTTACTGTGACTTTTATGGAGAGTTGAGTTGATTTTATTGTCCCTGTTTCTAACGAATGTATTACCCTGGTTACTGGTACAAATTTTAAACTTTGCCAGAAAAAGATTGTCTTACTGTGACTTTTATGGAGAGTTGAGTTGATTTTATTGTCCCTGTTTCTAATGAATGTATTACCCTGGTTACTGGTACAAATTTATGTGACTTTGGATTATAAGGGTTAGTTAAGAGGATTATTTAGGGACAGGAGTTAGATTTGATTGTGGTAAAAGCTTTGTATCCTGTTGTAATCTGGACAACCTTCTTGGCATACATGAGATGCTTCCATGGCTAGCAATCGCATAGACACCTAGTTTTTAGCTCTACTGGTCATACACCAGAAGAGTTTATGGGATGCCCTGTTATCTGTCCTCCATCAGGTGTCTGTCAGTCCATTAGCAAATAATGCCCTGTTTTCTGACCTCCATCAGGTGTCTGTCTGTCCATTAGCAAATAATGCCCTGTTTTGTCTCCATCAGGTATCTGTCTGTCCATTAGCAAATATTTGTTATAGGTACTCCTTAACCATTTGAAATATTGCCATGTATTGCAAGGTCTAGTTGGTCATAAACTCAGACATCCAATATGGCCAGTGAATGAATGAATGAATGAATGAATGAATGAATGAATGAATGAATGAAAGAATAGCTGTTTGAATATGGGACATTCATTCATTGAAAAACTTTGTATAATATCTAGTTTGTCCAAAAGAAAAATGGTGCTAATTTGACATCTAGTATGAATGTCACAGCAGCCATCTTGAAAATCTTGTTAATGCTACACATCTAGAATTGAAAATCATAACAGTGAAAATGTTGCCAATCTTACAGTCATTATGGCTGTCATAGTGGCTATTTTGAAAGTCTTGTCACTTGAGAATATCAGAGATGGTAAATCAGCAGTGGACAAGAAAAAATGGTTGTATCTTGAATTCCTGGAAATTGTTTTCAGACATTAAAGTGTCAATGTCTGAGAGGGACTGTTGTTATTACAGCTCTCTCCAGTTATAATGTGTTTCATTATGATAGTTATAATACTGTGCAGTTATGGACTTCATGGCTAAAATCACACCAATGTAAAAGAATGAGGGTTGAAATGATGGAGAATTATACATGGTTGTCCCCCCCTCCCCAATAAAGCTGTGACTCAGATATTGTAACCCCAGATTCTGTAACAAGATATCTTACAAATACCTGTACAAAGTTTGGTAAAACAATATTTCAGATATGTCACTGTAATTGAAATCTTATATTTGACCTTTGTTCCTCAAATAAGGGCCAGGGGCCTAACCATGCCCCTCCCACACATGGATACAGCTGGGACTCCAAGAGATCAAAGTTTCGGTTAATCCGCCTAGTGATTTAAGAGGAGAATTTGTCATGGACAGGACAGACAGACAGATCACAATATCTCTTACTAAAGCTTGGGGAATTTTGAAGAGAAAATTTGTATTCTTGCTGTTACATAGATATTCATTAATTTTGAAATGCGTAAAATATAAATTATCCAGTTTTAAATTATTGCAGTTTTTTTAATTGGATCTTAACAAATACACCTGATTAAGAAATGTAATATTTGAATTAAATTAAAAGGAATGTTGATTTTCATCGATTTTTGTGTGTGTGTAGTTTTAGTATCGGATCTATAGGTTTTACCCAGGACTGTATCAGCTCCGTGCTACAAAAGCATGTTAAATGAAACATCAACTTAAGCTTCATTATTTGTTAAAGGAAAGTCATATATTAAGATTTTGCTTGATAGAATTTCCAAAACCTAATGAATTTGATGTGGTCTTCTCTCTGTCTTGACCCTATTAGGACCATTGAAAACTAAAACTGTCTTTTGAAAATCAGATCAAATTTGAATAAAAATGGACACATGCAAATATGAACTTGTGTCTTGGGCAGGTCACCTTTTACACCAGAACTGAAATTCCATTAGTCTTTACCTTAATAATTAAAAGAAAAAAAAAATTTAAAAGAAAAAATGTAAGATGTATAGAATGCTGATATTTGAACTTTATGTGCTTTGTCAGTTACCCCAGACACCCATTGTAAGATCTATAATAACGGCTGAATTAAGTCTAAAATCTAAATTAGTTTGGTAAATCACAAATATCTACTACTGTACAATAAATAAAGAAGGGCAACATGGCTGCCAAAAACATTATTTCATAACATTCATTGACCAGTGTCTGTGTAGTCTCTACCACTAATGGTAAGAAATGCAGTTTTTTCCTGTCCTTGACCAGTAGATAAGTGAAGGCTATTGATGAAGCAAGTGGCTCAATACATTGATACTGATTGGAGGTACACCTGATGATTCACCTCAAAAATCTAATCTTTCTTTCATTGGAATCCTCATAAACTTTTACTACTGTTGCTGCTGCATTTCAGAGACTTCCTAATCTAACAGACTGAATCATTTAATGATTTTTTTAAAAGACTTAAGAATCCATACAGCCTCCAGATTCTAGATGGGTATGCTAGAGGTTAATTACAGTCCTGAAAATGGAGCATGATCACCTTTTGCAGTGCTTACTAAAGTGGTAGAGAGAGAGAGAGAGAGAGAGAGAGAGACACACACACACACACACACTGAAGAAAGAAAGAAAAAAAATGAAATTATATACATGTGGAATATTTGTATAAAACATGATTATAATGAAAAGGAACTGAATTGAAATTGACCATTTTAATGGAATGAGGAATTCAATTGAGATTCACGATTATAATGCAATAAGGAACTGAATTGAGATTTACCATTATAATGAAATAAGGAACTGAATTGAGATTTACCATTATAACGGAATAAGGAATTGAATTGAGATTTACCATTATAATGGATAAGGAAGTGGGTTCAAATATACCATTATAATTGAATAAGGAACTGGATTCAAATATACCATATATTAAGGCATTATATTTATGCCATTACTGTTTCACATTAGTAATTTTTTTTCAAGTGTTGCATGTCAAACATAATCCTTCTTTTTAATAATTGGTCATGTTGGAACTTATTATTTTTTGTTATTTGAGCATCATGTGTAAACAAAAATGTTGTCTGCACATAGTTTAGCGTTAGGTAAACCTAAGAGACATTTGACTGGAGATATTGTTTTCACATTGTGTAGCATTAATTAAGCCAAAGAGACATTTGAATGGAGATATTGTTCTCACATTGTGTAGCATTAATTAAGCCTAAGAGACATTTGACTGGATATGTTGTTCTCACATTGTGTAGCATTAATTAAGCCAAAGAGACATTTGAATGGAGATATTGTTCTCACATTATTTTGCATTAATTAAGCCTGAGAGACATTTGACTGGAGATATTGTTCTCACATTGTGTAGCATTAATTAAGCCAAAGAGACATTTGACTGGATATGTTCTCACATACTGCAGCATTAAGTAAGCCAATAAAATATTTGCCTGGCTATAAGTTGTTGTATTATCTTTAGAGTGACATTGACACATCATCACCTGTCAACCAGTTATGTCTTAACAATGATTCTGATGGATTTGTCTGAACAGTGATCCTGATGGATTTTTGTCTTAACAGTGATCCTGATGGATTTATGTCTTAACAGTGATTCTGATGGATTTTTGTCTTAACAGTGATCCTGAGGGATTTATGTCTTAACAGTGATCCTGATGGATTTGTCTGAATAGTGATCCTGATGGATTTTTGTCTTAACAGTGATCCTGATGGATTTATGTCTTAACAGTGATCCTGATGGATTTTTGTCTTAACAGTGATCCTGATGGATTTATGTCTTAACAGTGATCCTGATGGATTTTTGTCTTAACAGTGATCCTGATGGATTTTTGTTTGAAATCAGCTTGATAGCCATCTATAAAGCATTACAAAACTGACCAATCAGACGTCTACTTGCTTCAGACTGAAAGTGGTGCTGATCTGATGTTCAGCATGGACATCACAGTAGCTGTCTTTAAAATCTTGTTATCACTACTTCTGAATGAAATGTAGTATTGCCATGGAGTTTTTACTAGAAGACTTCAAATGCTGTATTGTTGGTCCAGAATGAAAATGGTATTAATCTAATGTCCAGTATGGACACAGTAGTGGCCATCTTAAAAATACTGCTATCATTACTCTATCTGGATGGTCATATCATAGAAGGTTTTTACTAAACAACTTCATGTGTTGTCTAGTTGGTTCCTAATGTGCTATTCCTGCTTCAGTGGCCATCTTGAAAATCATGTTATCACTACATTTCCTAGATGATTGACATATTGACATCTTCCTTTCACCAAAAGATCTCTTGTAATGTCTGGATGGTACTAAATAAAAATGGGGCCAATCCAATACTGAATATGCTCATCATGGCATCCAGCTTGAAAATCTTGTTTCACTGCTTCTCCAAACTAGAAAGTCATATCAATAAGGAGTTTCTGTCAGAAGGCTTCATATGATGCCCTGTTGGTCCTAAATGCAAATGGTGCCAAGTTGACATCTATTATGCCCACTACAGCAGTCAGTTTGAAAATCTTGTTATCCCAGAAGAACATCACAGATGTTCTTGGCACTTAGCAAGAAATAGTCTTGTCTTGAATTCTTGGAAATTCTTTTCAGTCAGTAGAGCATCAGTCCCTTCAAGGGACTCATGTTTATTTTTTTTTAACTTTCATGGCTTGTCAGAGAGGTCAATTTTCTGTTCACCAATTGTTTGTCTGAGACTGAGAATCTTCAGACAAAGAAAACTCTGACACCTTGTAGCATTTGGTGTGTGCAGTTTTCACATCAGTATATAATTTACCAATTAACAACAATATATCTTTCCAGAGTTTTTTTGTCTATTGAATTTTGCTATATACCCAAAAGTGTTTGTGAGGTATATTTGAAAATTTTTGTAGAAGTTGTTATTCTGATGCATAGAAAGAAGAGACACAGCTTGGTATGTTTAGTTGATGCATTGCCAGTTTCATCCAGTTCACAGGGTTTTTTTTAAAGATTTTTTAAATAGTGTGTCCATGGCATTGTTTGGTATTTTTTTAATTGGGTCTGTTTCATGCCTGTAGGACTTGTGGTACTAATTCAGTTCCCTCAGTAAACCCATGGAAATACCATAATATTAAAAATTCAATAATTAAAATTTCTGGATGCTCTTGATGAAACCTATATTCATAAGTACAGATCCATCCTTGATGCAAGCTGATGAATAGAGAAAACCCTGTCCAGCAGCATTTTCTTGATTCACATGTATTTAAAACTTGTTTTGAATCTCACACCAAAGAATCAGGTGCTGATTTTAGGAATGATTTTAGGAATGAGGATTTTAGACTCAAGTCTGAAAGGACTGAAATTCCATCAATTGCCAATCATTGTCACTATTTGTTTCAGTTACAACTGGGATAAGCTCATGAAAGATTCTGGTACATATGAGAGCAGACTTAAAGCATTGGACCACTTGTTGATGCCATTCAGATTTTATATAAACTGTCAGACCAGTGTAACATGGCAGTTGCTTTTTATCAGGAAGTCAGAATAACAGCAAAAGGTCTGCCTATCATGAAGTGTATTTCCCATATCTCAACCTCCGACAGGTGCTTGTAAATCCAGTACTCCAGTTACCCCAATTATTCCCTTTAAATTACCATGGAAGCTAGCTTAACCAGTGACAAAATCTTGTACTTTAGAAATTAGTGTTTTTCTTTGGGATTTTTCTGTTTTTGTCTGCTATGTATTGCACCAAAAGATCTTTGGTTTTGAAATAAGATACTTAATAACCTGTGCCTTTTTCTTTCTAGCTAATTTTTCTTCATTTTTTTTGTTGATAGATATTTTTGTTATATAAGGCATGCTATAAATACTAAAAATTATACGTTATTGCTTACTTTTTGCTGCATTTCTCTTCAGTCTTAAAGCATGTTTACAGTACAATGCATTTAATCCAGCTTTCAGATCAGTCATCAGTTTTAGTGTAAACTTGTCCAAATAGATACCACATCATAATCAGGGTGAGACAATAGTCCTTGAACTTGTTTGTCCCTTGGTACAAGTGCAGTGAAGAAACAACTTGTCCATTGACTTTCCTCACTCGATGATGCAAAATGTATTATAATGTATGATGTATTGTTTTGCCTTTTTTGAATTATATTGCATTATAGGCAGTGAATTTTGAAGAAAATCTATTGGTAAATTAAGCTTCAAAAAAAGTTGTAATAAGGACAAGACATTGTCATTTAATGTGTTTACCTCTTTCCCAGAAGGGATGAATGTCAGAGCATCTGCATTTCATTCTCCATGCGATGCCTGTGGTACAGTACTGCAGAAAATTGGTTACTTCTCAGATTTGGTGTGCAAGGTTTTGTACATGCCTGTTCTAAGGCTTCTTTCAAGCCCGTAACTTCAAATAAGATGAGACCTTGTTATTAGCAGAATTCTTGATTCATATCTTTATTAAGAAATTGACAGTTAAAGATCCCCCTAAATCACCCATGTACAATGATGTTGAAAATATGCACACATCATACATATCATGGTTCAGACATAAGGGTGTGGTGGTAGCTTGATTGTTAAAGCATTGGACTCTAACAACTTGTAATCCAAGGATTGCAGGTTGGATACCCACCCAGTCCAGCCTGGGTTGGCTGCCTCAGTGTGTCCTTGGGAAAGGCACTTAGTTCCCATTTCCTTGGCATGATACAGCCAGTATGGGTTCAAAGTGCCATTGAAATCAATGAAAGAACTACAGTATAGCATTTAGCTGTGGTCCAGAAAATTGAGCCAGGAACTGTTTATTTTACTGAGGTGTTGCAGAGCCTTTTCATTAAGAAGGTGTAGATAGTTGGATGTTAATTTTGTCTTATCTACACTCTCCAGACATAAGGAAGGATTTTGGTTTCACTTCAGGAAGAATGAAGAACCAGGCAATAATGAGAGCTGTTAAGGTACCACTTGTTATTAGAAACATGGTTCTGGAGGGGGGGGGGCACATAAAATAGCATTAAAAGCTAAATCTTTTGAGTTAGTTGTCTTAGACTGAGCCTTTAATACAGTTGTAATTATCAGTGATCATGTATTTCAAAAATATAACTCTTGCACTTCCACAAATAGTTATTCTCATTTTAGTCTGACAGTTGGTAGCTCGATATTGTTTATAAAAATTATACAAAGGCATATTTTGGAACCAATCTGAAAGACCACAAGAACTGGAGAGATAACTTTTTGAGCCTAATTGTATGAAAAGCTACTGGATGATAATGTTATTTTATTATACTGATTTCAACAGGAATCAGTTGGTCACAGTGCTCTGATTTGTTTTTCTACAAGCTTATAGTTCATCACATGGTGTGACAAAATTTTACATTTGGTCCTAAATGACAAGTGGTCTTCCTAAACTGGTTTTCCATGTCTGGGCTTTAGTGCATGATTTGGCAATCCAAGACACAAATTCCTAATCTCTGCTTACCAACTGCACACTGTCAGTCATTCTTTTTCAAAATTCCATTGGTACATTGCACACTCTCAACTTTTCCTATATTTGAAAGATTGTCTAATGGTATCATTGTCTTGCTCAAAGGGCACAAGGTGACTCATGTCTGTTATTTACCGATATTTGTGGATTTAGTGATTGCTACAAAAATCAATTACATCTCTTCCCCATTGAATAAATTTATGTGCTGATGGATGCAAAACCATGAATATTAATACCCCCTCCCCATAGATAGTTAGATAGCATGTGAGATATACAAATTTATATTATTATAACTTTACAGTCTTAATTTTGTGTTTGAAATTCTTACCATGAACTAAATGTTACTCTCATCAAGTGGTTACATTCATGGAAACAAGTAGAGGTGGTTATTGTGATTTTGTGATTCATCAGCATCTACTGCAACAAAATTGTTATAGTTCTAATTGGAGTTGCAACATTGTGGCATTTATTGTAATTGTAGTGCAATTGTCACAATAGTGTGGCAGCATTGAATGTAATTATAACACAAGAGCTGGGTTTCACAGTGATCAATGGACTGGGACCATCCAAAAAATCTTTCTAACATGAAAGAGCTTTTTATTAAATAAAATTGAAGCGTTTGCTAATTATTTTTGGTGTTGGACATTACATCACTCTCATGTCATGAAAATGAAATATTACTCAAACATTACCAAACATAAAGCTTTGGTTGATTATATATAATTACATCATCATTGTTAATTGTGAAAGTCATATACTTTAATCATTGTTCATTTGTTAACTATAGCCAGTATTGGACTCATTAGTCTTAAAATCAGTAATAGAAAAGAGCAAATAGCCAACAAGTTTTGTAAAATTCAACAGATAATTTATATCCCTAGAATATAAAGTGTAAATGTAAAAATAACTTACAGTATTGTGAATTAAATCCCAAATAATCCTAGAATTACTAACACAAGTCCTTATGTATTAAGTTCTGAATAATATAATCCAAGGTTTCCATGTCTGAATTCACTTTAATTCCTAGTTACTGTCTCTTTTCACAAAAAGTATAAAGTACTTTGTATTTCCAGAGAATAATAAATAATTTCACCCAAATCTAAATATTAATACAACAGTGTTATTACAGGAATAAAAATGCTTTCCAGCAAACAAGATTTTGTACTCCTCTTCCTGACGTAGGTCACAGTTGGCATTTTCTAAAAAAATTCCTATTACCTAATGGAAAATTTCATTCTAGAAGATTCAAAATGTTTGCACAATAAAATCTGTTACAAAAATTATAATATAAAATGTGGTAAACATCAGGTAGACCCTGCATTTCATGGGGAATTTCCACTGTTCTGGATTCAGATTGAGATAAACATGTTGTTTACAAAACCAAAATCAATGATTCAGGTTAGGTAGAAAATAAAACTTGGTTTTGGATAATATCAGCTATAAAATACAATTTTACATAACCCATGGCATAAAATAAAGAAAAAACAGCAAAACAAACCAGGCAGATTAAATATCAGTAACACCAGCCTATCAATCTTAATCATCTGAACAACCAGTCTATCAATTGTAATCATCCAGCTGAACAGACAGCCTATCTGTCTTAATCATCCAGATGAACAACCAGTCTCATTAGTAATCATCCAGCTGAACAGACAACCTATCTGTCTTGATGATCCAGATGAACAACCAGTCTATCAGCCTTAATGATTCAGACAAATGAGTCTATCAATCTTAATGTTCCAGATAAACAACCAGCCTGTTAGTCGTAATCATCCAGCTGAACAGCCAACCTATCTGTCTTAATCATCCAGATGAACAACCAGTCTCTCAGTCGTAATCATCCAGCTGAACAGCCAACCTATCTGTCTTAATCATCCAGATGAACAACCAGTCTCTCAGTCATAATCATCCAGCTGAACAGACAGCCTATCTGTCTTAATCATCCAGATGAACAACCAGTCTCTCAGTTGTAATCTGGATGAACAGACAGCCTATCAGTCTTAATTGTCCAGTTGAACAGCCAGCCTATAAGTCTTAATCATCCAGCTGAACAGTCAGCCTATCAGTCTTAATCATCCAGATGAACAACCAGTCTATCAGTCTTAATGATCCAGATGAACAGCCATTATATCGGTCTTAACCATCCAGCTGATTTAAGATGCTGTCCTTAAAGTCCATGTTGCATTTGTTTTTGTCCACATGAGGTAGAGTATGTCTTATCCAGTCTGTGTATGTATGAAAGCCCGTCAGTAGCTTCCTGTAGATCTGTGGTTCTTCACTGGGTTTTCCTGGATTTTTCCTCCAACAGAATATACTGGCTGTCATATATAGACTATCATGCACAAATAAATGTAATTAAACCCCACAAAACCAAACCAAACCAATTGTACATCATCTCCACACTGGAATGGAAAGTTGGCTTGTGTTTACATGGCTACTTGTACCACCCAGATGAAACCCTTTGTTATTGTTTCTTCCATGCCACACACAACAAACTATTTACATACCCATTGGACATTCCTGAATACGAAATGAAAACAAGAAGCAATGCATTTTATGTTTGATCCTGATAAAGCATGATTTACCATGTATACTTGAGTACAAGTCAGGACCAATAGCAATCAGGATAGACCCTGATCTGCTGTTGCCTGAAGTGCTAGCAGACCAAGGGCAATGCTAGTCCTACTAATTATTCTTATGCTGTTGGATCTGCATTGTACACAAATATTACAGTATGTCTTCAAATTATAGTTTCAGTGATCACAGCATCATATTTTTACTTGGGAAGGAAGTTGTCTCAACTAAATCAAAGTATAGTGTAGTTAAATTGTTGATTTTATGAAAATATTTAATTTGAACAATATTTGTAACAGTATTGCATATAGCACTGCAGTGAACATAACAAATCATTCAGAGGTCCTCTGATGCTTTCATAACATTTGTAAATTTTAACTCTGCAATGGCAGTGCTGAACTTACGGTAGATTAGCCTGATTTTCATGTCTGAACTAAAACACGTTCATGAGCATCCGTTTTTGTCATTTACATTTTCAATTTTTTTTATGAAGTTAATCTGTCAAATAATAGAGATCAAAAATTTCAAAGGATTTCCTTTTAAGAAAGGAGATGAATCATTTCAATATGCAATGAAGGGAGATGAATCAAGTTCAATATAGAATTAAGTAAACCATGTGTGATGCATGAAATCATCAACTGTCAAGTGTCACATGAATGAAAGCTTCAAGTAGTGCCATGGAGTATTTTTTCAAGATTATGTTTCTGGTTCCAATTCATCAATATGCAGTAATCCTTTCCTTTACTTGACAACAGCTCTCTGGCTTTTTTACTGGTTACCAGTAAGTCCAATGAGTCATAGTGGATAACACACAGTTGTATTCAAAGTGTAAGTGGAGACACTTGGAGGTCATTTTTGCATGGTTCAAACATAGCTATGGTTCTGTTTATTTTATAAGTGATGTCATTGCAAGAATTTGTTGTATAACATGCGATGTCATTGCCAGTATTTGTTTTATTATAAGTGACGCAATTGCAAGAGTTTGTTGTATAACATGCGATGTCATTGCCGGTATTGTTTTATTATAAGTGATGCCATTGCAAGAGTTTGTTGTATAACATGCGATGTCATTGCCGGTATTGTTTTATTATAAGTGATGCCATTGCAAGAGTTTGTTGTATAACATGTGATGTCATTGCCAGTATTTGTTTTATAATAAGTGATGTCATTGCAAGGGTTTATTTTATAATAAGTGATGTCATTACAAGGGTTTATTTTGTAATAAGTGGTTTATTTTATAATAGTTAATGTTATTGCAAGGGTTTGTTTTATAATAAGTGATGCCATTGCAAGGGTTTGTTTTATAATAATTGATGTTTATTTTATAATAAGTGATGTCATTGCAAGGGTTTGTTTTATAACAAGTGATGTCATTGCAAGGGTTTATTTTATAACAGGTGATGTCATTGCAAGGGTTTGTTTTATAACAAGTGATGTCATTGCAAGGGTTTATTTTATAATAAGTGATGGCATTGCAAGAGTTTGTTTTATAATAATTGATGTCATTGCAAGTGAAGTGTTGCAAAAAATACACACCTGAAATTTGAACCACCTGTCACATTTTGGACTTCTCTCCATATTCATAGTGTAGGCATGCTTGTATGGGGAGTGACTGACCAGGACATAAGATACACACCTGCAGCCAAACCTGTATGAAACAGTAATCTCTGGAAAGGGACCAGTGCAGCCTCTAAAGACAGGTGGTTCCTTAATGTAGGTTTATTTCAACTCAAAAACTGGTATAAAGGACACCAAAAAGGGTGCCCAATTAATGTAGATGATTGCTAAATAAAAGTGACTTTTATGGCAGTTTTTGCATATTTGATAAGAATGTATCCAAAATTGTTAATGCCAGATGCATGACACAGTTTAGATGTTTTAACTGCAGTGTTGTGGTTTGCAGAGAAGACAGTGGTTTTTACCTATGTATGTAGTTAGGTCACTGGGCAATCACGTAGAATTTAGGTGTTTTAACTGCAATGTTGTGATTGACAGAAATGACCAGAGGTTTTTAGGTATGCATGTAGTTAGGTCATCAGGCATCCATGTAGAATTTAGATGTTTTAATTGCAATGTTGTGATTTGCAGAGAAGACAATGATTTTTATATATGTATGTAGTTAGGTCATCAGGCAATCACTAGAATTTAGATGTTTAACTGCAATATTATTATTTACAGAGAAGAAAGAATGGTTTTTAGTTACGTATGTAGTTAGGTCATCAGGCACTCATGTTGAGATGAAAAGGAGTAACGGAATAATTATGCTTGAAGATGTTATAATGCCATTGTGCAGTGGGGCAGTAGTGTGTTGCAATGCCATTGTGCTGTGGGGCAGTAGTGTCACCAATGCCATTGTTCTGTTGGACAGTAGTGTGTTGTAATGCCATTGTGTTGTGGAGCAGTAGTGTTTTGTATTGCCATTGTGCTGTTGGGCAGTAGTGTGACCGGTTGAAGAAAGCAGTAATGAATGATATATGCAAGTTTTACAGTTAATTAGCAGTTTGGATCTACATTTTTGAAAATGGAAATTTAATCAACATGCCGAGTTAAAGAACCATATTCATGTATTGCATTTGACAATTAAAGTAATTATTTTATATTAATGTTTTTCTTTGCACCACTTGTAATTTGTATGTCAGGATATCTAGCTGGACCATATGACTGTTTCTCAGTTGCTGCTTCACCTCCTGGATAACATTTGATATTTAATTCTAACATTCAGATTTTTCAACTAATTTGCAGACATATCTTGTATGATGACATTTTTTGAAAACAATAAAATGCATAGGTCACTGTGCTAAGTAAACCTACAGCAGCAATTTTACATAAAAAGGGAGTACAAGTATACTAGGAGAAGCAATGGTACAGTGACATTGGTTCAGATATTTTTGTCATTTTTTGTGTGTGTTCATAGTCTGATGTTGTATTTTTTAAAATAAATCAGTTTTGTAAAGTTCTTTTACAACTTGCTTCAGTCAGATTGCATAGAGATGGTTTTTGTATGAAATGACACCAAGTCTAAAGGCCATTATGTAACCACATTGGACCATTTTGTGGTGTTATAAAAAATGACTTGCTTGACTTACAGCCATGGGCGCCCACAGCATGGGTCAAGGAGGGGTCATGTGACCCCCCCTGGAAATCATACTGCAAATATGTATATATAAATTCTGACAAGTTTAATCATGCAAATGAAGCTGAAAATATGTCACAAGATTCTGTTCAAAACGCTTAATAAATATTAGCTTTAGTTTCAGACTGCTTCTTTTACTAACTCTCCTAGCCGTGACTGACTGACCCCCCCCGAAAATCCTGACCTCCCCCTGCACAAAGTCCTGACCCCCCCTGCAAAAAATCCTGCGGGCGCCCATGCTTATAGACAAATTTAAACTTTTTTACAGTATATTAAATTATTTTCTCACAAAAACTTGAAGGTTAAAAAGTATTTTATTCCTTTTAATTGATGTCATAAAAGTCTGTCTTAATCTTTTTATCAACGCAGGAGTACACCTTAAGTGGCATTACCTTACTGGAAAGTTGATTGCTGTCTCTAAGCCATTACACACCTTGACTTGATACTAACTTCATCAAAGCAGATGTTTGTAAATTCACATGACATTTTTTAAGTAAAGCACCCAGATTTGTTTAACCTTTGTGGGTTAGAAGAAATTTTTATCACATGTTTTGTGTTGTATATATACACATTGTGAGTTCTCAGAGAAAAAAAAAAGCAAATTTTCAAAGGTTAGCCAGACGAAAAATGTAGCAAAGTAGATAACACAGCCTATTACACATGATGGGTTAACAAGGGGTGCTCATGGATAAAGCTTCAGTCTTCCACATGAATCATCCAAAGAAAGAGAGAGGCACAGAAAGATGAAAGAACCTTGTATGTTTTGTTGAGCATCACAACTACATCCAAAGAAATTGATCCCTGTACATATATTAAATTGATCCCTGTACATATATTATACAGGTTGGGGAAAAAGCACTTATCTCTACAAGACCTGACATATGCCTTTATATGTTGCAGGGTGGGATAAACAGCCTCAAGCCAGAAAAGTCTCAAGTTACCAGAAAAACTGGAGCTTACTTTAGAGTCTTGCTGAATGTACATAATGACAATCTAGTTTTTCTTTTTTAATTGCTTATTTTAATGACAATCTAGTTTTTCTTTTTTAATTGCTTATTTTAATGACAATCTAGTTTTTCTTTTTTAATTGGTTATTTTAATGACAATCTAGTTTTTCTTTTTTAATTGGTTATTTTAATGACAATCTAGTTTTTCTTTTTTAATTGCTTATTTTAATGACAATCTAGTTTTTCTTTTTTAATTGCTTATTTTAATGACAATCTAGTTTTTCTTTTTTAATGACAATCTAGTTTTTCTTTTTTAATTGGTTATTTTACTTGATGAATGTGATAATAATTAGTGTTCACCATGAAAAATGGATTTTCTATTCCAGTTGTCTTCACAAAGTTTAACTCCTGACATCAAGGCTGTGATATGCCAATTTAACAGTTAGAGAAAAAATTTGTGCAGTAAAGATAAAAGTTTTCTCAAACTCTAATTTAAGGACAAGTCTATTGTTTATTTCTTCACCAGATCTATTTTATATTTTTTGGTAGATTTTTACTCATTGAAAACATTGATATAAAATAAAGACACTGAGTGCAGTGCCTGTGTACTGTAAGGACTCTGATCTAATGGTTATATATATGTACACTGTAAACACCCTGATCTAATGGTGCTGTGGATGTACACTTCAAAGACCCTGATCTAATGGTGATGTACATGTATACTGTATAGACCCTGATCTAATGGTGCTGTACATATGTACTGTATAGACCCTGATATAATAGTTCTGTACATGTGTACTGTGTAGACCCTGAGCTAATGGTGCTGTACATGTGTATTATAAAGACCCTGATCTAATGATGATGTACATATGTACTGTATAGACCCTGATCTAATAGTGCTATACATGTGTACTGTATAGACTCTGATCTAATGGTGCTGTACATGTGTATTATAAAGACCCTGATCTAATGGTGATGTACATATGTACTGTATAGACCCTGATCTAATAGTGCTATACATGTGTACTGTATAGACTCTGATCTCATGGTGCTGTACATGTGTATTATAAAGACCCTGAGCTAATGGTGATGTACATATGTACTGTATAGACCCTGATCTAATAGTGCTATACATGTGTACTGTATAGACCCTGATCTAATGGTGCTGTACATGTGTATTATAAAGACCCTGATCTAATGGTGCTGTACATGTGTATTATAAAGACCCTGATCTAATGGTGCTGTACATGTGTATTATAAAGACCCTGATCTAATAGTGCTGTACATGTGTACTCTATAGACTCTGATCTAATGATGCTGTACATGTGGACTGTATAGTCCCTGATCTAATGGTGCTGTACATGTGTAATGTATTTGACCCTGATAATAATGCTGTACATGTGTACTATATAGATGCAGATGTAATTATGCTGTACGTGTGTACTGTATAGACCCTGATCTAATAGTGCTGTACATGTGTACTATATAGACCCTGATCTGATAGTGCTGTTTCATGTGTACTGTATAGATGCTGATGTAATTGTGCTGTACATGTGAACTGTATGGACCCTGATCTAATGGTGTTGTACATATGTACTGTTGTACTGTATAGACCCTGATCTGATAATGATGTACATGTGTACTGTATAGATGCTGATGTAATTATGCTGTACATGTGTACTGTATAGATGTTGATGTAATTGTGCTGTACATGTGTACTGTATAGACCCTGATCTAATAGTGCTGTACATGTGTACTGTATAGATGCTGATGTGATTGTGCTGTACATGTGTACTGTGTAGACACTGATCTAATAGTGATGTACATGTGTACAGTATACATGCTGATGTACAAGACCCTGATCTAATGGTGATGTACATGTATACTGTATAGACCCTGATCTAATGGTGATGTATATTACTGGAGATATGGGCTGTTAAAGATTTAGTTTACTTGTTCTTTTTAGCAGAAATTTCACATCAGTTTGGGAAATACATCAGGAAAGTTCAATTGAAGAAAAGCAGGAAGAAAAAACAGGTAATTATTAGCATTGTCAAGTGAAGTTGACAAATGAATGAATTAAACAAGTTTGGAAAAAAATCCAGCTTGTTGAATTTCCGCACTATATTTGGAAGTGTCAGGAAGTCATTTGTACTATTTAATTCATCTGCTTGGCTAGGAGCTGCTCAAAGAAAAGTAGTTTATTAATGACTTCAGGGGCCTTAACTATCATTAATATCACACCTAATGCCACCCTGTCATCCATAAGAATGTAACTTTTAAAATATTGCAGTTATGGAGAAGTTCAATTTTACTGCAATTAAGTATTTTGCAGAAGTTTTAGGCTTGTCAAGTAAACAAAATCCAGTGGTGAATTCTTTCAAAATGTTTTCTTCATGACATCTTGTGATTATGACAGCAGCTTCAAGAGCAGAGGTGTACCAAATGTGTTACTTAATCTCTTTCCGGCTGTCTGTGGTTACTGTGATTTGTACCAGAACTACAAATTGAGTTTCTATTTCAAGAAAAGAATTCTCATTGAGTGACAGTTAGGTAAATTTCCTTAAGTTTCAAAACTTAGGCTATCTTCTATTATTATTTATTAGAACCAATAATTTGGGAGCAATTAAGCAATGCCACATAGGTAACTATAAAGTTCCATTCCCGCATTGTTGCACTGTACATGGGATACATAAAAGTGCTCCACATTATAAATTTAAGGGATGTTCCAACAATACCATGTCCTAAAAGACGTTTGAGGGATGTTCCAACAATACCATGTCCTAAAAAACGTTTCAGGGATGTTCCAACAATATCCTGTCCTAAAAGAAGTTTGAGCGATGTTCTAACAATACCATGTCCAAAAAGAAGTTTGAGGGATGTTCCAACAATACCATGTCCTAAAAGACGTTTGAGGGATGTTCCAGCAATATCCTGTCCTAAAAGAAGTTTGAGGGATGTTCCAGCAATATCCTGTCCTAAAAGAAGTTTGGGGGATGTTCCAACAATACCATGTCCTAAAAGAAGTTCGAGGGATGTTCTAACAATGCCATGTCCTAAAAGACATTTGTGGGATGTTCCAACAATACCATGTCCTAAAAGACGTTTGAGGGATGTTCCAACAATATCCTGTCCTAAAAGAAGTTTGAGGGATGTTCTAACAGTACCATGTCCTAAAAGAAGTTTGAGGGATGTTCCAGCAATATCCTGTCCTAAAAGAAATTTGATGGATGTTCCAACAGTACTCTGCCCTAAAAGAAATTTGTTGGATGTTCCAACAGTACTCTGTCCTAAACAAGCATTTGACAGCAAGAATAGAGTACTTAATTGTGTAAAATCTCATTATATTTGTTAAATAACATTATAATTGGTTATATCACATGATAATTGGTTATAATGAGCCAAGAACTAAAGAAAATGAAAATAAGTAACAATGATAAGTCTACCTGAAATACTGATGTTGGTAGAGTCATTAAGATACTTGTGTTCAGAACCAGCATAATTAAAAAAAAGTAAAGGTTTCCATGGTTTGTGTTACATGCTGTTGATGCTGTAAACATTTCCTTGTGAACCAACCTAACCATCTACGATCCCAATGGCTCCCATATCTTAGGGCTTTATTACTTAAACACTTGTTTTCATAAACTTCATTAATTTCAATAGTTCAAACATTCAAAGGACCTAGAGCAAATCAGTTCAGATGTCTGGAGTTCAAGTGAACGAGGTTTAGCATAGTTATAAATCTTCTGTTGGGTATTGAAAACAAGTTCCTGTTTTGGCTTGTTGTTTGGCTGGTGTTTTGGCTTTTTGTTTGAGCCAGTGAGATTTAGTATGTATTTATTTGCAGACAAAAACCAGTACAAATGGCTTTCGATCTTGACTTCCATCTTGACTTCCAGAGCCAGTAGTACAGATCAGTAAACTTGAATGACTAATAAAATTCTCTCTTAAAATGGCGAGTGGTGGGTTTTCTTTTTGGTAAGGTCACAATGTTGAGGGCATATGTTTGTGTGCAAAGTCATGTAAAGAGGTCTTCCTAATCAGTTTTGATAATCTAAAGGCCCTTATCTTTATTGTAGAACAGAGATTTAGTTAAAAATTTGGTGTAATGACTGCCTCAGTTAAGTATCTGATCCAGAGCTCCAGTAAGCCTCTTTGCAGATAACACTCTCTTCAGTTTTGGAAAAAAGTTCTTATCTCATTGGGCACCAGAATTTTATACACAAGTAGATTCATATGTACAGAGGATTAACCTTGGTATAGGGCAAACAATTCATCTGTAGAGAGGAGAAACTTAGATTAAGTGTTACAAATCTGTTGTTACAAACTAAGTAACAGAAAGAAGTAAAACTAACAAGTTTTGTAAAACTTAACAAACAATTTAATTATCAAAGTTATAAATGAAAATGTGAGAAGAATTTACAGTGTTATGAAGTGAATCCAAAATAATCCTGATAAAGTTCTATGAAAATCCAAATGAATGAAAAGTTCCATATAAATTTCAAAACCGAAAATGTACTGGTCCTCCAAGAATTGTGACGTTTTCAAGATTATGTTGTCCAGAACTTGTTTGAGTAATTCACAATAGTTCCAAAGGATGACTCAAAAATATGAATGAATCTGATTGCTCAGTTCTCTCGTTTATACACCTTCTATTACGATTATATTTCACAGCATACCCCATATGACAGATCTTACTACTCAGTTTATCTTGAACTTGCCTATTCATGTGACCTATCCCAAACAATGGGAAGTTACTGAATTCTCTAGAAACATCCACTCCTCATCCGCCAATGAAAAATTAACCCAAAGTCATCATTAAATCTTATTATTAAGATTATTATTAATAATTGTCAACACATACATAAGCATCTATTTATACATCCTATGAAATGTTATGCTTTTAACACACTCTGGTCATGTAGGCAAAATCTAACTTAAGATAATCTGTACAGTTTACAGCCATGAATAACAGTTTCAAAAATTAAATAAAAATCATGTACCAGAAGTTTAAAAAAAAATATAGATATACATAAAAATAGTACACAAGTAGATTCACCGGTACAGAGGAGTAACTTGGTTGTAGGGCACAAGTAGATTTTCATTTGTACAGAGGAGTAACTTGGTTGTAGGGCACAAGTAGATTTTCATTTGTACAGAGGAGTAACTTGGTTGTAGGGCAAGTAGATTTATTTGTACAGAGGAGTAACTTGGTTGTAGGGCACAAGTAGATTCATTTGTACAGAGGAGTAATCTGGTTGTTGGGCTGAAAGTAAATAAAGTTTCCATACTGTTACATCTCTTCCTTCCAGAAATGTTACATCCACTGTTACATATAGGCTCATTCAAAAGTAAGAAAAGAAACGAGTGAAACCAACAAGCTTTGTAAGTTTTAACAAAAATAATTTGTTTCCTTAGAAAATATGGTGAAAAGGTGAAAATAGGAAATAGGACTTATAGTTTGTGAAGATAATCCAAACATTTATCCTAGAATTGAAAAAATATATAAGTCTTATCACTAAACAGTCTTAACTGAATCCAAATTTGAATCTCAACGAGGCTCCAAGATGGAGGATGATGACGTCAGGTGAAGTCTTTATACGAATGTCAAGAGTTCCACGTTGAACCACAACTTGTAATGTTTCAATTTAGAATAAATTTCCACTGAACGTCTCTGTCCTAAAACTTTTGTACAAAGGAATCACTTGTATAGTTCTCCAGGGAATAAATTATTATATTCTAAAAAATAGATGAACTTCTGAACAAGCTGTTATCTATGATAAAACATCTCGAGCTCCAAAGATGCAAAAAATACAACTCTTTACGGCACCTAATAGAAATATATCCTTCTTCTTGAAGGTACATTACACGACTGACTATTTCACATGGATCTGAGTATTTTTAAACTGAACTAAGACGTCATTTCAGGCGCGCACGATGGAACGCGTGGCTATTTCATCATCAAATAGCGCAGTAAACAATGCAATTACACGTAGGCCAGAAAATGACCTTGGCAATAACCAATCATTTTTGCATAGTGTTTACTAAATCGACAAACCGTGGCATGCTAAAATTGTGCTTATGCGAGTCATACTACGTTTTATATAAACATAATATCTCTTTAAAAAATATCAGATCCCATGTAAATAATCATTACAATAAAATGTAATGATACAAAAATAAAATAAAAATAATTTAAAATTAAAACACAAGTAATTAAATTACGTATTCATAACACCACAATAATCAGCTGGGTCAACCAAGTGAAAATAATGGTTTTGGTGGTCACAATATGTGATAGAAATTTGAAAAGGGGCAGTTGTTTTCATTTTTGAAAATTTCTTGAGGAAGAAAGGTACAGAAAATATTGACTGAGCAATCTGAAATTGTCTAATTTAAGGTAGGATTAAGAACTCGGTGATTATTTATTATTCCAGATTTAATTGTTGGTATATTTAAAGCAATTGGGTTATCACAAATCATTCAGAAATTTGACTTTATACAAATTTTAATTACCATTTTGATTCACCTTGACTTTATGACAATATCTTTTGTGTGTGCGTGTGTGTGTGTGTGTGTGTGTGTGAGAGAGAGAGAGAGAGAGAGAGAGAGAGAGAGAGAGAGAGAAAGGGAACAGCCCCATTTGCAGAGTACAGTAATTAGAACTGCATGTTTATTTTATGTTATGTTTGCTTTACCAATTAAATAAGAAGAAATAGTTTTAGTAACTATCATGTAAAATGGGGTCAGACATTATATTTGGAAACAATATGTAACATTTAAATGTGGATTTCCATTACATTCCATCAATTTTTACTTGATAATATGTAACATTTAAATGTGGATTTCCATTTCATTCCATCCATTTTTACTTGATAACATGTAATATTTAAATCAGATCTTCATTACTTACCATCTCTATTTACTCGATAATATGTAATATCTTCATTACTTACCATCTTTATTTACTTGATAATATGTAATATTTAAATCAGATCTTCATTACTTACATCTCTATTTACTCGATAATATGTAATATTTAAACCAGATCTTCATTACTTACCATCTTTATTTACTTGATAATATGTAATATTTAAACCAGATCTTCATTACTTCCCATCTCTATTTACTTGATAATATGTAATATTTAAACCAGATCTTCATTACTTTCCATCTTTATTAACTTCTATCCATTTTCAGTAATTTTGACAAAAAGTATATGTTTGGTGTACCAGTGATTCCCTTTGTAACTGTAATGATATTAATGTTATAAAAATACATTTATTCCCTTAAGCCAAGATTGCACTAATGCATTAGTGTGCATTTTATGTTCATAATCGTCACAAGCATTTTATAGTTAATTTCTTTTTAGTCTTTGATAACTATTTTGTCTTTAATCAGTCTAGTCTTAGGGACACTTTTTGAAATGTAATAGTTTTGCAGAAAAACTAATTTGGGCTTTTCAGGGTTAGAGGAATACAACCCCCCTCCCCTGGAATTTGATAGTTTACATTAGTCTGGTATTTTATCACAATCTGGATACTGTTAAATGGCTTTTTAACTTGCTTCTGCACTTAAACAGACTTGAAAGAAAAGTACAGTGGATACAGTGCATTATAGCATGTACGCTGTCAATCAAAACAAAGACTTAAATAATGTTTGACACAATGTATATGAATTGTACTCATGTTTGCTTTTTTGTAATTTCGAAAACAACTCATTTGATGCTCTGTTTTGGCCCCATGCATTGTTTTAGAATAAGCCTTCTGACACTTGTTACATCACATCATTTCTCAAGAATATGACTGATTTCTGTGCAAAGTGGATTTAGTTTTTGTTTTATTGGCTCTCTGGAAAATAGCCCAAAATAATGTTTAGCTCACCTGGTTGTAAGGCCAAGTTTGAAGTAGGTTATCCAGTTGCCAAGTTTGAAGTAGGTTGCCCTGTGGCCGAGTTTGAAGTAGGTTGCCCGATGGCCATGTTTTGAAGTAAGTTGCCCAATGGTCAAATTTTTAAGTATGTTGGCCAATGTTTAAGTTTGAAGTAGGTTGCCCAATGGCCAAGTTTTGAAATAAATGGCCCAATGGCCAAGTTTTGAAGTAAGTTGCCAAATGGCCAAGTTTGAAGTAGGTTGCCCAGTGGCCTAGTTTGAAGTAGGTTGCCCAATGGCCAAGTTTTGAAGTAAGTTGTCGATTGGCCAAGTTTTGAAGTAAGTTGTCCATTGGCCAAGTTTGAAGTAGGTTGCCTAGTGGCCAAGTTTGATGTAGGTTGCCCAATGGCCAAGTTTGAAGTAGGTTCTCCAGTAGCTACAAAATTGTGATAGATGCCTGGAATGCTGTTCACACATAAACTAGATGTCACCTTGCATATCAGCTTACAGTTTATCGCTGACAGATTTGCATGCCATATGCTGCATTGCCTCAAGTTTCACAGTTTTGTGTCCCATGTAATAAATAATGGCATGTCATGCAAAGAGTATGTTCTTTCTTGCTGGTGAATTTTTTCTGGTACTTAATTCTTCCTGCCAATTCAAAGACATACAGAATATACATTGTAATGAAGTATAATGTGTGCTATCTTTTTCAATCAGTACTGTACTTAAAACGTGGAATTTTACAATGTCATTAAAGTGCTTACTCTCAATCATCCCATACTGAAAGTGTAAACGTAGTCATTATCTAATTTATATCAATAGACTTCATTTACCAATATCTCAACAGACTAAAAAATGCAAATTGAGGAAATTGCAGGAAATAATAAGAAGTCAGTATTGAACAGAAAAGTATAAAATTTAATAATGCCGTTTTAGGAATATGGGCAATTTTCCACCTAAGTTCATGGCTTACATAATAATTGTCTAGTATCTTCAGGTATGACAAATTGGAGAAGCATTGCCCCTTTCAGGTGCAGGGTCACGATGGGTAAGGTGTTAGATTTTGTTCATTGCTTTGAAGTGACATAAAATATAGTTATATTTAATTGGCTGGATAAAAGGTCAGACGGTTAAACTTAAAAATACAAATTGGTGTTTGACAATTAGTCTATTTTACTTTGTGTTGATCTTGTTTTTGTTAGACAGTCTTGGTTTGTAAGTGAATGAATATCCAAGATCCTTTATAATGTGGGAAAAAAGACATCAGGGTTAGTTGGTTTAACTGCACCTTTAACATAATGGAGATCAAGAATGCTGTGAGAAAGAACCAATGAAACCTCCATGGCAGGCTTGAATTGGGAAATAAAACATGTAGTCCTAAACCCATGAGTAAACACCTTTGCAAGATCAGACAAAACTATTTAATCCTTACCAAATTGGTCTTGTGTGATCTGCACCCAACTATTAGCAATACAGATTGGTCTTGTGTGATATGCACCCAACTATTAGCAATACAGATTGGTCTTGTGTGATCTGCACCTATCTGTAAGCATTATTAATTGGTCTTGTGTGATCTACACCTATCTGTAAGCATTATTAATTGGTCTTTTTTGATCTGCACATATCATTAAGCATTGTAGATTGGTCTTGTGTGATCTGCTTTAAACTATAAGCATTACCAATTGGTCTTATGTGATCTACACCTATCTTTAAGCATTATAGATTGGCCTTATGCAATTTGCACCTATCTGTAAGTATTATAGTTGATCTTTTGTGATCTGCACCCATTATAAATCGGTCTTATGTGATCTGCACCTATCTGTAAGCATTATAGATTGGTCTTTTGTGATCTACACCTATCTGTAAGCATTATAGATTGAGGTTATGCTGTCAGTACATGTCTGTAAGCATTATAGATTAATGTTATGCTATCAGTACATATTTGTAAGCATTATAGATTGATGTTATGCTATCAGTACATATTTGTAAGCATTATTGATGTTATGCTATCAGAACGTATCTGTAAGCATTATTGATTGATGTTGTGCGATCACTACATATCTGTAAGCATTATAGATTGATGTTATGCTATCAGTACATATCTGTAAGCATTATAGATTGATGTTATGCTATCAGTACATATCTGTAAGCATTATAGATTGATGTTATGCTATCAGTACATATTTGTAAGCATTATTGATGTTATGCTATCAGAACGTATCTGTAAGCATTATTGATTGATGTTGTGCGATCACTACATATCTGTAAGCATTATAGATTGATGTTATGCTATCAGTATATATCTGTAAGCATTATAGATTGATGTTATGCTATCAGTACATATTTGTAAGCATTATAGATTGATGTTATGCAATCAGTACATATCTGTAAGCATTATAGATTGATGTTATGCTATCAGTACATATTTGTAAGCATTATAGATTGATGTTATGCTATCAGTACATATCTGTAAGCATTATAGATTGATGTTATGCTATCAGTACATATCTGTAAGCATTATAGATTGATGTTATGCTATCAGTACATATCTGTAAGCATTATAGATTGATGTTATGCTATCAGTACATATTTGTAAGCATTATAGATTGATGTTATGCTATCAGTACATATTTGTAAGCATTATTGATGTTATGCTATCAGAACATATCTGTAAGCATTATAGATTGATGTTATGCTATCAGTACATATCTGTAAGCATTATAGATTGATGTTATGCTATCAGTACATATCTGTAAGCATTATAGATTGATGTTATGCAATCAGTACATATCTGTAAGCGTTATAGATTCAGATATGCTAATGTATAATGCACAGGTAGATCTTTTTCTATGAAGGGAATTTGAAACTAGCACAAACAATGTATATATGCGCATGTGTGTATGTATGCATGCATGCAGGTAGGCATTTATATGTGTGTGTATAAGTATATATGCACAATCGACAGTGCGAAAGCTAATTAGAAAAACTGATTAAATGAAAATCCTTGCCTCTATTCTCAGGAAGACAAACCCATCCAACCTAAAGTAAATATCTGTGATGAAACAAAATATACAAGGTAACAATGTTGCTGAAAACAAACAAGAAGAAGAGACAACATCAAGGGAAAAAGGGTACAATTCTTGAAGTACAGTGTCAAAAATTGTATCAGTTGCAGTTTTTTTAAAAATTGGTTTAAGATCATCCATTACATTTTTTTTTATAACATTGCAGGATGATGCATTGGGCCTCTTGTACATCCTGGAATTCACAAGGAGACAATATAGACCATAACCTGCTGACATATTATCTGATGGTAGATTTTTACCTGTGCAGTTTTATGTTTTTATGAATAGCTAAATATAATTATAAATTGTATGTTGCATTATAATTCAGATCACTGAAAATAAAGGTGACTCATGAATGGACAAATACAAACCATTACTGGATATGAAAATCATGATGTCCAGATGTCAGTAGCACCATGCCTAGATGTCTAAAGCAATGGCAAGGGCCCTGCATTTGTGTGCAGAATGGAATGTTTTGTTGCCTGACTCAACCCATTAAACTGCATGGAGCAGTGCACTGAATCAATAAGCCAATATTCCATGCTTTAGTCTGGAGGTGACAGTCATGAAGTGCCTGTACCAAGGGCAATATAATTTCATTCCTCAGTTGGTGGTGTGTAAGGAAAAGTCATTGATTGTTTCATCAGTGACTAATTAAAAGTTGTTTTGATTTGGGGAGTAAAAGTTTACTCAACAGATATAATGCCTCCAATAAGGTTAGGAAATGTTGTGCTGTAGTGTTAGGGTATTATAGGAATTTTTTGCTGTAGTGTTAGGGTATCATGTGAATTTTTGCTGTAGTGTTAGGGTATCATGTGAATTTTTGCTGTAGTGTTAGGGTGTTATGGGAATCTTGTGATGTAGTGTTAGGATATTATGGGAATCTTGTGCCATAGTGTTATGGTATTACGGGAATCTTGTGATGTAGATGAGGGTAGTATGGGAATTTTGTGATGTTGTGCTAGGGTATTCTGGGAATTTTGTGATGTTGTGCTAGGGTATTCTGGGAATTTTGTGATGTTGTGCTAGGCTATTCTGGGAATTTTGTGATGTTGTGCTAGGGCATTCTGGGAATTTAGCAACATTCCTAAGCAATCTGTAATACCAGGCAGCTAAACAGCTTAGTTGAGCTATTATCATGAGACCAACTGCATGATTCATGTTTTTTGTTTCTTCATGGAAAACCTATCCACTATTAGAGAGAATTCTGAACTTCAAAAAAATGATCAGTATCTTATATTTGATAACAGTTGCAGAAGAAAATAGTTTTCCTTTTTCTTAAAATTGTTAGCATTAATGTGAATAATTATTAGCTTATCTTAAAAAAAAAAACAACACATTTTTGCCCGGTTCCTGATTCATTCATGCCAAATTTAATTTTTATTCTCTGCATGTTGATTAAATTTATTGGTAAGTATGGAAAACTTTCACATGGAAATGTCTGCTGTATGTAGTTTTTAGGCAGCTGTTTTCACTGTGAGAATGTCTGCTGTATGCTGTTTTAAGGCAGTTGTTTTCACTATGAGAATGTCTGCTGTATGCCATTTTAGGCAGTTGTTTTCACACATTAGAATGTCTGCTGTATGCTGTTTTAGGCAACTGTTTTCACACATGGAAATGTCTGCTGTATGCAGTTTTAGGCAATTGTTTTCACACATGAGAATGTTTGTATGCTGTTTTTAGGCAATTGTTTTCACACATGAGAATGTCTGCTGTATGCTGTTTTAGGCAATTATTTTCACATGTGAGAATGTCTTCTGTATGCTGTTATTAGGCAGTTGTTTTCACACATGAAAATGTTGCTGTATGCTGTTTGTAGCTGATCATTTTCACATCGTGGTGGACCACATCATTCTTACCAGACACTTTATGTGATTTCTTAATGACTTATGCATCAGCTAGACTGGGGCTTAAAAAGATTAATGACTTTATCTTGTTTCCTGCTTTATTTCTTGGCCTTAATTTTATTACCATTTTGCCAAGAAATCTAAAGAAAGTATTCTTAATTTCTTAGGAAGTATTAAAGACTTTTCCTTGACATTTAAGTTTATTGAAGAGGATGATATATATATATATATTTTGGGTTAAAATATTGACAGAGTTTGAATAAGGAATGTTTTAGCTGTTGTCTGTCTTTTGAGTGGAAATTTGAATCTAATTGAGGCAGGCTTTGTTACAGTTGTTTCAGATGGCATTCTGAATGGTAATGAATGTACCTGTGCTAATGTTCCAAAATCTAGATTAAGAAAGCTATTTTCACATGGGTTTCAATCATTTTATACCATTCTTTTTTTCACTTAATAGGAATTCTCAGCATTCCATTAACTTGAAAGTTCAAGACTTGTTTAATTTAAATTTTCATCAACAGAGAAGAGTGACCAGATATTGGAATAAGATTGCATGGGTGACATCTTTTTAATGATCACTTTCTTCAGTCATGTGTGTTTTAATTTGCAGTAATAAATTTTTCTGTAATAATAAAGAAAAGATCTTTCAGGAGAAAAGAAAACTTTTTATAAAACTAAACATAATGTTGAAGACAAATTACTAAAATAGTTTTAGACCAGAAATCAGCCAGGATGCTGAAGCCTGTGTATACTGCAGCAAACACTGTTTGACAACATGGCAGCATTTGACAACACCATTTGACAACATGCCAGCATTTGACAACACTATTTGACAACATGGCAGCAGTTTTAATATTATGGAGGCTTTGCCAATTGAGCATGAGTTTAATGTATACTGTCTGCATTAACAGAGAAAAAAATGGGATGAAATTGTCATTAGTGAATTCATTTGTATTACCTAATGCATTTTTAAATGCAGCATCAGGTCATATTCGCAGTGCTGTTTGAAGCCAACTTAAATTTTGTAAGGTCTTCCATTTCAATACTAGCTTCATTTGTATACATTTTTGTTTCTGCCATTAAACAGGGCACATTTTGAATTGGGCAGATGTGACATGATGCATAATGACATCATGCCTAAAAATAGCTTAAGTAGATAGTGTCTTAAACCCTACTGACAAACTTTGTAACATGGAGGCAGTGTCTTAAACCCAACTGACAAATTTTGTAACACGGAGGCAGCATCTTAAACCCTACTGACAAACTTTGTAACATGGAGGCAAAGTTTCAGTAAGTAGAGTTAGTTGAAGATGATGTTCCTGGGGCAAAATTACGATACAGTCTAATAAAAAGTCACTCTGTTATACAGCTGAAATAGTTAACAGTGTCATATCCCAACAGTGGAAATCAAATTTAATTTGTATTCTTTATTTCAGCAACTTTGGCTACTGTCCTATATTGCATACAAAAAGGTCACTATATTGGAGTCGAATGCATTTCCTATGGTATAACTATCAGACATCAAGTATGGTATAACTATCAGACATCAAGTACAGGTTTTTGTTTAGCTATATTGGAGTTGAATGCATTTCCTATGGTATAACTATCAGACATCAAGTACAGGTTTCTGTTTAGCTATATTGGAGTCAAATGCATTTCCTATGGTATAACTATCAGACATCAAGTATGGTATAACTATCAGACCTCAAGTATGGTATAACTATCAGACATCAAGTATGGTATAACTATCAGACCTCAAGTACAGGTTTTTGTTTAGCTATATTGGAGTCAAATGCATTTCCTATGGTATAACTATCAGACATCAAGTACAGGTTTCTATTTAGCTATATTGGAGTCGAATGCATTTCCTATGGTATAACTATCAGACATCAAGTATGATATAACTATCAGACCTCAAGTATGGTATAACTATCAGACCTCAAGTATGGTATAACTATCAGACATCAAGTATGGTATAACTATCAGACATCAAGTACAGGTTTCTATTTAGCTATATTGGAGTCGAATGCATTTCCTATGGTATAACTATCAGACATCAAGTATGGTATAACTATCAGACCTCAAGTATGGTATAACTATCAGACCTCAAGTATGGTATAACTATCAGACATCAAGTATGGTATAACTATCAGACATCAAGTATGGTATAACTATCAGACATCAGGTATGGTATAACTATCAGACATCAAGTATGGTATAACTATCAGACATCAAGTATGGTATAACAATCAGACATCAAGTATGGTATAACTATCAGACATCAAGTATGGTATAACTATCAGACATCAAGTATGGTATAACTATCAGACATCAAGTATGGTATAACTATCAGACAGCAAGTATGATATAACTATCAGACAGCAAGTACAGGTTTTTGTTTAGCTTTTAAAGACTATATAGACCATGGACTTAGAAGACATCAAAATAACTTAAATAAACATCAGATTTTTCAAAGGATATTTTTATGGTAATTAATTATTATTGATATTGACATTACTAATCTAATTCGTATAGGCTTTCATTCCACTAGCCAGTCTCATTATTAAATGGAATGTACAATGAAAAAGATGAACACACAGAGATAGGTGCATATTAGTTTGAAGTTAATAAAATCCCTGTCAACTAAAAACAACAGGTTTAGAAGGCTTGTCATTAAGTTTATTGCATTGTAAGCCATTTAGAGGAAATCCTTGACCTTTTCTGAAGCAGGATATAATGGCCTGTATTGAATAACAATATTGTCTGGCACATATTGTCAGGTATATCTCCATATATTTATCTCACCTGTCTGTCTTTGATGCCTTTGTTCTCTCAGCAGGTGTTTTGTTAGAGCTTTAGTTTACAAAACGGAATGCTACACCTTACAAAACCTTTGTGTTCATCACAATTGTGATTTTAAGAGTTTGTATGTTTTCTTAAAACTCTGTGTATGTGTGGAGGGGGGGGAGAGAATTAAACTATAGGACATAGACATCATGATCTCTAATATGTCTTAATTGAAGAAAACTAGACACATTCAAAGACTTAATCAGATTATGATGTATGCAGTGTGTTATCATTGGCTTCATTCTTGTATTGTCCGTTTATACAGGAATGAACAGACAATAGAACAATAGAACAATGTAATTAAGTATGACAAGCTTAGAATTGAGAATTCTGAAAGGAATGGTTGTCACAATGTACAGACAGACCCCCCCCACCCCTGTCTCCCTTGGACAAAAATACCTGAGCAAAATGAAAGATAGGATATAATCCACTTCCCCAGTCTACATTGAGCTCTTTTTCAGACTATTTCAACCATCACAAATGTACATCTTTGTGTGTCGGCTTGGGCACTTTGAAGTTTTGTGTTGGCTTCCCATTAGAAAGACATATCATGTGTGGATTAGATTTAAGATCGTAATACACAAAGAGATTAAGATGTCTAATTATCGTTTTGACCTAAAGACTAATTGCATGTGTATGTACTTCATCACCTCACTTTCATAAGTACTGAGTTTACTGTATTTGACCATTATTGCTATATTTTGGGATGTACTTAAAAATTAAGCCATGGATAAACATGATATTCCATAATTAAATTAAATATCAGGTACATTGATGTATTGATGTAACACATTTCTTCCTTTTTTCCTCTGTCTAGTTTCAAAATAGGCCAGTCTATTTGTGACCCTTTATAGAATGCAAAATCTTGGACTGTTTGAGGGGATTTTGTCAAGTCTTTCATTTTGCTTGGGGGGGGGGATTTTGTCCTACACCTAGTTGTCACAAATATGGGTTCTCAGTCATTTAAAAATATTCTTCTAACTGCATCTACTACCACTACTACTACTATCACTGCTGTTACTGGTACTACTGTTACTGGTACTGAACAGCAACTACTGAAACTACTGCTGCCACTATTACTCTAACTACTACTTTTGCTGCTACAACTGTTACTACAACTAGTGCTGCTACTGTGACTACTTATGGTGCTGCTACTGCTATAGCTACTAAGTTGATGCTAATGCCATTACTAATGCTGCTGTAGCTACTATGGTTGATGCTAATGCCTGTACTGATGATGCTACTGTAGCTGCTATATTGATGCTGATGTCAGTACTGATGATGCTACTGTAGCTGCTATATTGATGCTAATGTCAGTACTGATGTTGTTGCTGCTGTAGCAACTACAGTTGATGCTAATGCCAGTACTGATGTTGCTGCTGTAGCAACTACAGTTGATGCTAGTGTTGTTGATTGTCTCATTCTGTTCTTACTGAAACTGCTTCCATTACTACTGCTAATGTTATTGCTAGTGAAGCTACTGTTACTCCTGCTTCTACTGCCACTGCTGTTACTAATGCTACTACTGCCACTGCTGTTACTAATGCCACTACTGCCACTGCTGTTACTAATGCTTCTACTGCCACTGCTGTTACTAATGATTCTACTGCCACTGCTGTTACTAATGCTACTACTACTACTACTATTATTACTCTGCTGTATGGATATCATAGGAGAAGCTGATTTTGTCTAGATAAATGATACTGGAATTAAGAAAAGAATTGTAGGTTGAGAGAACATTCTATTATTCCGGGTGAAAAGTGAATGTCCTTTAAATTGGTGTATACATGTTTTGAGTATTTATGTACCAGTATATATACTGATCTACTGACATTACTCTGCCTGTTTTCTTTAAGATTACTGATGTTAAGTCAGAATACTTACTCGACAGCAGTTACAGCAAACTTTCTTTGGTCATGTTATGTAGGCAAAAATCGCCAGGTATTGAGTTCGATCAACAAGAACTTGTGCATATTTTATAGTTAAAAATGTTCAGGTGTCCAAGTTGATTCAACAAGAATTTGTCCATGTTGTATAGTTTCAAATGCCCATATGTTTAGACGAATCAACAGAACTTGTCCATGTAATATAGTTTAAAATGTCCAGTTGATGGGTTTAATCAAGTATTTTGTACATGCTATATGGTAAAATTGTCCAGGTGTTTAGTTCAATCAACAGGGACTGTATATTTTATATAGGTAAAAATGTTCAGGTGTCAGCAAGTTACTGCTCCTGAGTTAAATCAATAAGACAGAAAAGCATTACACAGGTGATTGCATAATAATTATCTTTTGACTGCATTCTAATTGGACAGCATTGCACAAGGATTAACAGTAATTGATTGACAGTCAGTTGAGTCTTGTCTGTGATACCAGATACAGTGCTGGAAGACAAGTCTTCTATTAATATCCTAAGTAAATAGACTTGCATTATATCTTCTGTAAATTGTACCACATAAAGCCCTAAGTTAATTGAACAGACTAGCATTGCACACATAAAATCCAAAGTTACCTGAATAGACTAGCAATGTGCCACATAAAGTCCTAAGTGAATTGAATAGACTAGAATTGCACAACATAAAACCCTAAGTGAATTGAATAGACTAGCAGTGCACCACATAAAGCCCTAAGGTAATTGAATAGACAAGAATTGCACAACATAAAACCCTAAGTGAATTGAATAGACTAGCAGTGTACCAGGTAAAGCCCTAAGTTAATTGAAATGACTAGAATTATGCCACATAAAGTCCTAATTTAATTGTATAGACTAGAATTATGCCACATAAAATCCTAAGTCAGTTGAGTAGACTAGCATTCAGTCTCCACTCACTTGCACTACGCAAGTTCAAGTTTATCTGCTACAGTTGGCCTTTGCTTTGGAGGGTTGGAGGACATAACTGTTACTGTACGGTAATGATACTATGTAGATCAGTCCATCTGTACATTTACTGTATATTGTACAATATCTGGTTGGGTGGTAAACAAAAATTAGAGTATAATATTTGATTCCAGGCCACAAATGGTAGGTTAGGAGAGTATTACTAATCAATAGTCAGTATGACAGCTGGAAATAAGGCACACATCTGGTGTCATTTTTAGACGTGGAATATTACAAACGCTAGACTTTATTTTCATGCTATTTTTTAATACTGAAAAAAGGAAATTTGTTCAATAGTTGTTGCTATGTACATTTGCATGATAGAGAATTGGGTCAGTGAAAATTTAGACTTGAAGTCACGATTTTCATAACTAACTTTTGCAAATTTTTAATCTGTCCAAAGCTGACTTCCTTTTTCTGTCACAACCTTCGAAAAAGCTCTAGCTCTCATTTCCTTGGCAAGATATAGCCATAAATGTGTTAAAGTTGCTGTTAAAACTTTTAAAACCAGATAACATTTTATAAAATCTCCATGTAAACTTTTAAAACCAGATAACATTTTATAAAATCTCCATGTAACCTTTTCATTAATAAGCAACCTAATTGATGCTTCCTTCAACAGCATTAATGTTCTGAAATAATTGCTCCATAGCTGCTTTTCTGCACATGTGTTCATTGTTACCCAGCTATGACTGAGGTTTCAGGACAGTTGATGTGTTCATTATAATCATGCCTTAGCTCAGGTTGTTGGACAGATTCATTGTGTTCATTGTTATCTAGTTTTTGCAGAGGTTATTGGAAAGAGTGAATGTGTTCATTGTTATGTGGCCTCTGCAGAGGTTGGACAAAGTGAATGTGTTCATTCTTATCTGGACTCGGCAAAAGTTGCAGGACAGAGTGGATGTTTTAATTGTCATCCAATCTCAGCAGAGATCAGAGTGGATGTGTTCATTGTTATCGAGTCTCAGCAGAGATCATAATGGATACGTTAATTGCTATCCAGTCTCAGCAGAGGTTGTAGGACAGGTTGGATGTGTTCATTGTTATCTAGTCTTAGGTGAGGTTGTATGACAGAATGGATGTGTTCATCGTCATCCAGCATCAGCTGAGGTTGCAGGAGAGTAGATGTGTTCATTGTTTTCTGGTCTCAGCTGTGGTTGTAGAACAATGGATTTGAGAGAAAATGGTATTATCATAATTCAAAAAATATAAATTACATTTTAAAATATTACTTTATACAGGTTTTGTGGAAAATGAACAAAAAATGCTGCATGTGGTAAATATTATTGTCAGTACAGCTGGCCAAGGGTTATGAAGCACTTGGATTTAATTGGTTTTTAATGGCATATTTGGCATGTAATTGACTGTAAAGCTAGCAAGGGTTATGAACCACTTGGATTTGATTGGTTTGTAATGGAATATTTAGCAGTCAGTTGGCTGAATCATGCTGAGGGAATGGGAGCTAAGTGCCTTGCACAATGACACATCAAGGCAGCTGACTTGGGTCTGTATTAAACCTGTTACCCTTGAATTATGAGTCTGACACTCTACCAGCTGAGCTGCCTTGCCTTTTATTCTGTATGTGAACAAGTGGATAAGAATATCATGCCATAGGAGTGTTAGATAACAAGATGTCACACACGTTTGATACTGTAGAAATATTAGATAACAAGATGTCACATATGTGCCATAATAATTGAAGAGCCTGGAAGCAAGTCATATTGGTTTATGTTTGGCAGGAAGTGGCCAGGAAATACAAATCTTTTTGGGCATGTGAAGTTAAATCCCCATGTGGTCAGGATGTAAAATGGTTAGGGGATACCTATGAGGCACTTGTTTGAATTACAGTAACTCCAGTGGCATACTAAGGGTAAATGGTGCCAAAGGCCAGTGGCATAAATTTCGCCCAGAGCAATGATGATGGCCCAAAGGGGCAGAGCTGGGGGAAGGTTCTTGGTGGGGTCTAGTGCTCTCTTCTACAAGTTTTGTGGGTTTGGGGGAATGCTGTGAGCTCCCCGAGTGGGGCCCAGGTTGGAGCCCTGGCCACCAACGATTTTCCTGCAATTCAATGCCATTGGTGATTTTTCCTAGCATGTGAATTCAACCATTCACACAAGACAATCAAGCACCATTTTAATCATGTCTGTCATTTCCACATTAGACCCAGCAGCAGAGAGGGTGAACCCTACAACTTTTTAGAGACCTTATTTTTGAAATTAAAGGGTTCCTACGAGGGCTGAAAAAAAAGTTTTTGTCTTAATAATGAAAACTTCTCTAATTGATCAGATTTTTTCACAATCTGGTCACATACGTTTGTCGTCCACCCTCTCTGCTGCTATGAATTAAACAGCCATTATAGATATTATCAATAATGAGTATTGGAGAACCATACTCAGCTAAATTAGGTCGAGGGTGACTAGAGGCAATTAAAAAATATCTACCTGTTCGTGATTCTGTTAAGCAACAACTACAGTCACGTCAGGAATCTCAAGTTGAATTTGAAGAGGATACAAAAAAATTATTTAAACCTATCACTGAAACCACTAAAGGTATTCAACCTGTGTTAGAGAAAACCGCTGAAGCAACTAGAAAAATAGCAAGAAGAACAAAAAAGACAAAAAGAATTTTACTTGAACTTCCAGCCGAAATAGCTGCTGCGATGCCAGTCCCAGAAATACTTGAGGATGAAGATCAACCTGAAGGTGCTGAAGCACTAGCCCCTAAACCAAAATCAGTAGGTCTAAGTACTGCTGAATTGATAAATAAATTTGATGAAGAAACTATTAAGGTAATTAAAAATTTGAAGAACCAAGATCAACTAGCTGAATTTGCTGTGGATAGTTTTAGTCGAAGAGATAAATTAATAAAACCTGAACACGTAAAGGATATTAAAAACAAAAAACAATGGCGAAAATATATATATCGCATATATATGGATGTTGAACAAACTAGAGACGATGATCCATTATATAAGAATTATACTAGGAAAATTAATAATTTAATTCATTCAAGAATAAAGGAGGAAGATCAAGGGGGAGAACAACAACAAAAGAAACAACGACAAAAACAACAAGAACAAAAACAACAAGGACAACAACAAAAACAACAACAAAAACAACAAGGACAACAACAAAAAACACCAAAACCATTTGAGCAATCGCTTCGTGATTATCCAGAATTACCAAGTACACCACCGAAACCAAGTAAAAAAAGCACCACCGAAACCAAGTAAGGAAGAAGAAGAAGAAAAAGAATTTCAAGACGATCCTGGCGCAACTGGAAGTGGTCTAGGAAGTGGTCTTATTACCTGTCCCAATAACGTCCTTGCTGATGTCGATCGACTAGAAATCCTCATTGGAGGAAAACGAGCTGGTAATAATTCCCCAGAAATCATTAATGAAGTAGCTGATATTTGCAAACGATTATTTACAGGCGGTATCATGGATATTAATATATATCGGTCCCTCATTAATGAAATCAGTGACGATGTCACCTATGATTATCATAGTGACTAAGTATGTAATTAGTGATAAAGTCACTTAATAATAAAATGATTATACACAATACTCGTGGACCTACCATGGTCAGGGTAATAAACTCTCGATTACCAGTATACAAAACGACCTACGGAGATGGATTAGGTGATGTTATTCAGGGTCTGTTTAGAAGGATAGCCCCAAAAGCAATACCAATTGCAAAGCAGCTAGGAATGAAAGCTATTGATGTTGTTCGTGAAAAGGGTATAGGCGCTGTTGGTAATCTTGCTAGCAAGGCATTCTCAGCAATTAAAGATAGACTATCACGATTAATACGCAGACCACAAGCGGCCCGACCTCAACCTGTGAAATTACCTAGCACTGAAGTGATGCCCGCAAGTGTAAGTAAAATAATAAATCAAGCAGCTAATCAAAAACTAGCGGAGTTAGCTGATATCCCGATGTCGGAAAAGGAAAAAATATAACCGCTAGTCTGATAGCAGGAAGTGGTCTTCGAGTTAGACGAAGACGATAATAATAAAGATGTTTAAGCGCATATCTGACCCTGCGTTTGACATGGACGCACCAGTACTCAAAGATGAGTCTGTGCGCGATTATCAGTATTATTCTTACGACGCACGAATTCCAGATCAGCGTGGACGAATCAAATTACAGGTTCAGGATACAAGTAGATATTTCTTACCCGCTGAAGCATTTATTGAAGTCGAAGGTAGACTTTTAAAAACAGATAACACAGATTATGGAATTGGTGACCGATTTGGTTTTGTGAATAACGGTATTATGGCTTTGTTTGATAGCGCTACGTACATGATTGATGGAAAAAATATTGAATCAATCCAGAAAGACATTGACGTTGCAACAACAATACTTGGTCTGGCTAGATACAGTGATGATTATTCAAGATCGGCTGGCCCATCAATGATGTTTGCAAAGGACACAACTGATCAACCCGAACAGAGGAATGTAACAATGAATGCAGCTGGAACTGAAGTTGCATCAATGAATGAAAACTTCAACTTGGGATTTGCATCTCGTAGAGCAATGCTTGGTGATGATGAAAGGTTTTCTTGTGCAATTCCACTGTCACACATATTTGGATTCTGCAGAAATGTTAGAAAGGTTATTTTTGGAGCCAAACACACAGTTGTACTTGTGCGAAAAGGCGATGATAATGATGCAATGTGGCATGCTGTGGGAGCTGATGATGCTGCAACTGCGGCACTTCATGGCAAAGTAGTACTAACAAAACTTTCACTGTGGATGCCAGTGATGACTCCCTCGATATCTGAAGAAGATCGGTTACTATCTTTTATGAGTCAAGGCGGTAAATCAACGTTATCATGGTTAACAATGACCACAGATGCTGTTCAGAGTGCAATTGATGGTTTATTTACATGGCAGATAGCTTCTCAGCAAGGTGTTTCTGCACCACGACACATATTTATTGCATTTCAAAATACTGCACGAATAAACTCGCAAACACATAGTCACATGATATTTGACCAACTCGGTGTTTCTGAGGTTTCATTAAGGATAAATGGACATCAAGAACCATCCGAGGATATATTACTGAATTTTGCAAATAATCATGTAGCACGTGCATATCATCGATTAATGACATTCATGGGTCGTGATCAAAATGTTGATACTGGTTTACAAATATCACAGCGTGATTTTACAACGCTGTATCCGATTTATTACTTTTCACTAGAACACTTAGATTTAACCAGACAATCAGTAGTTGATATTTATTTTCGAGCTCGTGTGACTCGAGGAGCTATTGTCAATTACAGAGCAATAGCCATTATACTCAGCGATAAATCGATGTTACTCGAAGGTTTTGGTGGACGAATGAGAGTTATTGATGCCCCAGTAGAAAATATGTAATTAGATCTTTCATAATAATTATAATGTTATATCATCACGTTAGTGTGAGTCTGACTCCTGGTCAGATTAAAAAGCTGCAATCAGCATCAAAAAATAACTATGGAATAAAAATATTGCTAAAGCGAGAACAGATGACCGGTGCAAATAAATTATCGTTGACCGAGCGTCAGTTTAAAAACTTCAATGACGCTAAAAAATCAAATAAAGGCGTCAGACTTAATCTTTCTGCGGGCGCCATCAAAGATATTGCTAAAACGGGTGGTATATTTCCGCTTCTTGCAGCTATGCCAGCATTAATAGCAGCTGCAGCTCCAGCTGTTGCAAAGGCAGCTGCGCTAGGTGCTGTTGGAACTGCTGCTGGAATGGCGTTAAAGAAAGCAACCGGAGAAGGAATCAAAAAAAAGGAAGAGGTTTAAGATTACCAGGGACTCCACATTCATGGTACGGAAAGGGTCTAAGATTACCAGGGACAGTTTACTAATAACACCCATGTCCAATTTTGATTTACTTAATGCTGCTAAGCAATTAAAAATAAAAAATTTCAGAGGTGTTTTTATGCGCGATCAATTACCAAGAACTGCTAGCAGTTCTGAAACTGGTATTATTAATCTCGATAAAAACTCTGGCCCAGGCACGCACTGGGTAGGATATGCAATTGATCCACGTGGAATTATTTATTTTGATTCGTATGGATTAGCACCACCAAAAGAATTTTTAAAGTACGTTACCGGCGATATTCCAATCTGGTATTCAACGCTACCAACACAAAAAATAACTGATCCTCCAATATGCGGTCATGAAACACTCGCTGTGCTTGATGCTATATCAAAATCAACAGCACCGCCTCATAAAGTCGTACACGCGTTCACTACGCTACGTCATAACACTTAAACTGATATCAGTAAATATAATGGTAGATATTTACGGAAGATCCTCAGGTAAAACTCAGAAGTTCGATTTATCTAAATATGCAACTCTTGATCAGCTCAGAAATGAAATCGATGATTTATTAAATATCACAAGTGTGGATCAAAATGAAGTCGTCGTTTTTCAGGACAAACAAGGACGATTAAAAACGAGTAATATACAACTACTAGATGTACTTATACGAATTCCAAATGTGGTTGTTAATAATATTGTTACTTTCACTGATCAGGGTAAAATACAGGATTCTGGTAAATCGGTTAACGATTATGTTAAGAAAACTGGTGATGTATTTACCGGTGACATTATTATGTCAAGAAGAAAAATTACGTATCTTGGAGATCCAATCGCAGATACAGACGCAGCAACAAAAAAATATGTTGACGATCAAGAAACTAAGTACATTTCAGTTGGCGGCGGTATAATGCGAGCATTTCTCGACATGAACAACAATGGTATTAATAATCTAAGACGACCAGAAACGGAATTTGACGCTGCAAATAAAAAATATGTTGACGATAGGGAAATTGCGATTAATGAAAGAATTATTGTATTAAGAACTGAATATAATGCTCATGTACAATTATTTCTAAATTTTCGTAGAAATGTAAATAAAACTATTAGTGACTTTTTTGGAACTCCAACAAATGTTGTTATTAATCTCGCTAACATTAACACAAAACTCAACGATATCATTAGTGGTATTCCTAATATTATTCAAAAAACTAATCTCGTTAAAATTCCTCACAAGCAGATCATTAATATCATGTACACAGTCGCATCAGGAAAAGCAACATGGACACCGGAAAATAACACCCTTAAACATACCGCAGAGGTCACTGGTGTATATAGATTATCTATATTTTGTGCTGAAAAATTTACTATATTTACCACATTTACATGGCGTCATTCAACCGATAGTTTTTCTGGAACTGTGTCTATAGTGTTAAACAAAGATGTCGAGGAAACGTTTATGCTGATAGCGGATGATAAAAAGTTAACCACAGCAGATTATTGGTGGTGTATTGAATTTGTAGCTGAAACTCCTCAATTAGTTACCTAGATAATTATAATGAATCAAGAGTCATTTATCGACGTTCAACGTCACAGATACGCTCAAGTATGTGAGTGTCAAACTAAACTAAAAAATATCATCGACGATTACACGATAAAGATAAAAAAATATCGTCGATGTATGGTTGTTATTGATATAATGGTATACTTGGTTTCTGCTGTTATTGCTGGAACTGGATTATTACTATCAACAATAACGATGACAGCGCCTGCAGTTGTGACAATTATAGTTTCAACGGCAACAACATGTGCAGGTATTTTCAGTATTATCGCTAAGAAAATATCTACGTGTACGAATAATAAACTAAACGAGTACATAATGAAATTGCACACAGCAACAGCCGCATACACTAAATTATGCTCGTATATTTCAGCGTATCTCGGTGATGGTAAAATATCCGATGAGGAGTTCATGACGATAATGAAAACCTACGACGAAGCATTCATAATCGCTAGTGATAATAACGGAAAGATGGAGAATTAAATAATAACGATAATAATAATGTCAGAGTCGCAATTACTTCAGCAGATCGTAGCTAATACAACGCCGTCAAAAACTACTATGATATCATTAAGTTCAACCAGTCCTGAATTTAGCGTTAATTTTCCGACTGCAATTCCAGCAAAGGAAATAGCATTAGCGCAATTACGAGTTTATTATAGTTGGCCTAATATTAGATCAAAACCGTTTGGTGGACAACAACCAAATAATTCACTGGTATTTGCGAATAAAAATAAACCGGATGGAACACCTGATTGGCAAGTTGTTGGAATTTCAACGGGCAGTTATCAAATAGAACAGATTAATGATGAATTTCAACGCAGAATTAAATCTATTACAGGAAAAGAATCTAAAATAGCGATTACTGTTCATGAACCAACCCTATCAGCGGCGATTGAAATAAATTCTCCTGATTACCTCGTAGATATTTATCAGAGTTCGATTAGATCCGTATTAGGATGGCCTGAAGTTGCATCTGTTTATCAAGGACCACTAGAACCACAATGATCTGATTTCATTACTGATAAAAGAATATTTATACAACTTCCAGAATATCGAAAAGTAAAAGAGGCTTATCCATGGCAAAATTATTTAAGTGAAAAAAGAATTATACATTATATAGACAGAATAGAATCATATTTTACAAGTATAATTAATAGTAAAAAAGGTGATATACATGTACTTGATATTGATTTAATAAATTCATACGCTAATACAATTAAATCTGAACATGAACGTGTATTTAATAATCTACGAAATTTATTTTCAAGTATTAATGTTTATTACAGCGATGATTTAAAAAATCAAATAATTGCCTCAATGCAACATTTGAATCAAGTTGCTTCAGATCTAGAATTCATGAATAATATTTTTGTTAACAGAGGAAAACATTTATATAACCCAAGAACAGATAGATACTTTGATACTTATATAGTTAATGAAGATGATCCAAAACAGCGTGTTCCACTCAATCGTTTGTTTACAACAGTATTTCTTAAACATTTCGGAATTACGCAAGAACAACTACCAACATTCATCATTCCCGGATTTGACTCATCTGAGTTAAAGAAATCAGTTAATGATTTTATTGATGAACAGTTTTAAAAAATATGTGATTCATGGAGAAAAATAGCCCCACCACCGGTTATACTAAAACACAATAACAATCCCTTTGGTGCCGGACGTCATATATCGCCTGGCATTGTAAATATAACAACAACAATTGCAGTTAATCTAGTATGTGATGTTATTGAAGGTAGCTATCAGGTAGATCTTTCTAAATCTAGCCAGGCTCAGCAAGGGTACATATTATTCAGTTTTAGCCCGTTGGTTCCTCCCGGTTCGTTAATTGTGTCAGAGCCAATTAATCCCGTGTACCTGCGAGTTCATAATCCGTTATTATCAAGAATACACTTTAAACTCACAGACCAAAATAATAGAATTCTGGACACGAGAAATGAAGTACTAAATATAAACCTGTATGTGAAATCATAATACATTTTTATTATAACAAAAAAAAATATCCAGATGTCTATAATATTATTCTTTTGTTTACATAAAATCATCATTGTATATAACCATTATCTTCATTGTATATAACCATTATCATCATTGTATATAACCATATAATCACCTTCATTGTATATAACCATATAATCACCTTCATTGTATATAACCATTATCTTCATTGTATATAACCATATATCACACACAAAACAGCTCCCTGACAAAAAAAAAGTCATGGGAGCTAATATTTTTTTTAATATTAAATATATAAATATATATATATAATGAACCATGAAAACATTAATGATATTATCTGTGCTATTAAAAAACTAAAACATAACGGAATAAAAATATCTGATAATCTCGACCCTCAGAAAATTATGTGCGATTTTGAATCACTGCAACAGAAAATTTGATAATAAATATACATTACCTTCAAAATACAGATTTATAAAATTAATTTATCAAGCTATGCTTGAATCACTAGCTATAGTAAACGACAATCAAGTAAAGCTATTTGCACCTCTTGCACGTTCGATCGAAAATATTAAATCCGAACTGTCTCACGAGTACGAAAGAAAAAAGATCATGGACAATCGTGTAATGCAATTAAGAAAGATTATGTTATCTGATTCTGTCAATGCTGAGAGCAGCGATGGTGAAGATGGATCCCTGACAGAGTCAGTGACTGTAATTATGGCTAAACAAAATCCTTGGGAAAATTGACAGTAGAACTATCTGTTTTTTGTTAAGAAGACAAAATTAGATATATTCAAATACTATCCGCTGATTATATTTTATTGAATATGCAGATTTGTATGTTTTATTTGCGACGAATTGTACTGATCGTGGATGTATGCTAAAATGTTTTGCAGCTGCATTAATTGATGGGAAAGTTATTTCCCGTCTTGTTTCTGTATTTATAGATTTAATAGATCTTGCAAACTTTTTACATTTTCCAGCATTTCCACGTGTAGTATTCTGACTTTGTGTAATAGCCTGCAGGTTAGATAACCGATTATTCTGGGGATCTCCATCAATATGATCAACTACAAGTCCATTTTCAACTACTCCATGAAAACATTCAAAGATGAATCTACTTGATAAATAGTGTTTTTTTCAACCAACATTGAATCTAAAATAACCAAATTTATTAAGATTACCTACTGGTTTTTTTAATCGACAGTTTCTGATCACACCTTCTCGCGATGCTTCATAATTGGTAAGGATTGGATGTGACACAAACTCATTTTGTTCCATTTATATATATAATACTATTTGTTTAAATCATTATTCTGAAATCTAACCAGATAATCTTCTATGGTTTTTATAGGAGATTTACCTGATAATGTATTATTTTTTTGTCATAATATCGTTTTAATTCTCTGTATTTTTTTTCGCCACATTTTAGACACAATTGAGTTTTTCCTCTGACTCCAACACCACACTGAATACACGGTATTGGTCCTGTACTTCCATTTTTGATACTTAGTGCATGATTTCCGCAGTATTTGTTCACACACGATTTATTACAAGTAGAAGTATATCCAATTTTGAGCCAAGCACATTTGTTTTGTGTTTCAAGCATTATATATACTAAAACTTTAATTTAAATATTTGTTTTAATTATATGGAGGAATTATCCGTTATTGAACCTTCCCCTGCTAGATTCGATCTTGACAGACTATCAGAATATAAATTTAGTACTTCAATGCAAGATCTGGCATTAACGGATGAGGATGTAACCGAACGTATTCGTGAAGCAAAAAGGGAATTTCGTGACGATGGTGCTGCTCATGTATGGTCAACATTCAGAGTTGGAAATGTTACTAATATGATGAATGACAAACGGGGAAAAGTAATTATTAATCACCTTGATAATCAAAAATATTTTATTTTAATAAAATTTATTGTAAATACAGAAGAAGATATTTGGATTATTCGTGACAAGCGTGATCCAGTCCGTGTGCAGTCCGGTGGTAATATTGTTCTTTTGAGTAATAAATCTAAGTCCGGAATACTTACTGGTATAGATAAATTATATTATGAACGTGCATATCCAGTTACTGCAGTTGTATATGGAATATATTCACTGAATGATAAACCTAATGTTGCAGATCTCAAACCAATGAAAATATCAAGAATAAACTGTGTAGCTGAACGAGTTACAGAACATTTTACAAACGCGATACGTGGTAATGGTTTAACTGATTTAAGACGTAAAAAAATAAACACATGGGCAGAGTCGGTTAAAGATACCGGAGCGTCTATCAAAGATGTTGCTGAGCTAGAGAAAAAAATTAAGATTTCCAATAGCAGTGAAAACGCTGACAGGAGAGATTTTGTACAAACCGAAGTATATAAAAAATGGAACTCCGATAGATATTATTGATCATAACGCACACGTATGGACTGCTGCTGTAATGATATTCCCACGAGATAGAACGGTTAAATTTTATGACGGTGATATATTTGATTTTATCAAGAATATTAGTAAAACCGATCCTGTTTCTGTTTGGTTATTTCAGAGTTCTGAGTATAATCATTATGATCAATTTGTACGACCTAATGGTGATATTTATCATACAGAATCTCTCCATGAGGAAATGGAACATCTTGCGCAGCGCCTTTGGCGTGAATATACCTCTGATGATGTCATAGTTAGACAATTATTGAATAACTGTTTTACTGTTCCGTCAGTCGCTGCTCATTTCGCTCAGGAGAAAAATTCATGGAAAACGACACGATCGGAATTCCTTGAAGATGTCAAGAAAAGTTGTATAGAATATGGTCACGGTGGGTTATGGAACACCAAATACGATTATAATGATGTTATCTCAGTTGATATGGCTGCATGTTATCCTGGGAGTTTTCTTGGATATGGGGTATGTTCTAAATACTTTAAGAGATTCGGACATCCTACACATGACATGACCAGGGTTGCGATAAACGGATCCCTACCAGATATTGACTTAACAGGATTTGCTCACGTAGAATCATTCGAGTTTAGAGAAGATCTCCATGCGATTACTTATGCTTGGTTCGGAAGACATTTTTCAGAGCGACGTTGGGTTCCGATAGTACTATTGCGATATATGCTTGATGCTGGATTTTAATATCGTTGAGAGTAACTGAAGCGATTATATCGTATAATTCACAGAAGCAAGTTTGGTTACCAGAACCGAACAGATTTAATATCGATGATACTAGGAAAGAATTCCCTGATATTGATGAAGATTATATCATTAAAATAAATAAATGCAGAAACGAGTATGATGAGAAATTTGCAAAAGATCTTGGTAGAAAGATAATCGGTAAGTTCACTCAAGGTGGTTCATACAATCATAAACGAACGTGTACAAGATTGATTATAGACGATGCTGAACTAGATTTTATAATCGCTGATACAACGGAGAAAAATACGTTTATAAACAGATGTAATGCTTATTTATCTGATGGAACAAAACTAGGTACCATCGTGAGCTATACTGATGGCGAGTCACCGCAGTTTACTCATTTAAGATCTTCGATGTTAGCGTATGTTTCGATAAATCTACTATCGATGATAAATAAATTTCCTCGTTACGCTGTCAGAGTCGCTACGGATTCATTTTATGTACATAAAAAATATAAAGATTTATTAAAGCTCGGTAATGGTGAATGGGGAACATGGAGGATAAAACAAGAAAATATACTTAGTTATTCTGAATCTGCAGATGTTGAAATTGCGGAGACATATTACAAAAATAATAATCAAACATCAAAGTCATCTGCACCATATGTGTATGATCCTGTATCTAGACATAAAACAGTTTATCTTAATGGGTGTGGTGGTTCAGGTAAAACAACTCGTGTAATTAATTTATTTATAAATAATACATCAGATATGATTGTTTTAACACCGACGCACAAACTTGCTAGAGAAATAAAACAACGAGGAGTAAAATCATGTACATATCACAGTTTCTTTAGATGGTGCAGAGACTTATGGACTCCATCGCGGATGGGTGAAAAGTATATACCTAAAATTATCATTTGGGACGAGGTATGCACGGTGTCATTAGAAACACTAAAAACATTTCTTGATTGGTTGTTACTAAAGAATACTGCTGTGATTATGTGCGGCAATAATGGTCAACCACCACCTATTGTTGGAGAGTCTCCACATGAATGGCTGAAGAATAACGTAGATTATTATGAAGAAATAAATGATGACCATAGAGCTATTGATGAACCGCTGAAGGAATTTAAAAAGTTAATCAGACTTCAGCCAGACAGAGTACAATGTGAGATAATGCGAGGAGTAATTCCAGAGACTTCTATGAATAATTTTCTAAATTTATGGAATCCCGCTGATTTAATAGTCGCGAGTAAAAAGATAGTTCGTGATGAACTACAGGATACTCGACGACAGAATATTGACGTTGAAATTCCTGGTGGTGGAATACAGAATCTTGTCTTGAATGATATCGTGTTGGTTGTTGTTGATGTCGTTGAGAACGCGTTGAATATGGATAAATCGCCATGGACGTTAGGATACGCTATAACGATTCACTCGTCGCAGGGATTAACTATAACTGATACTAAAATCTGGATTGTAGATGATCGGATCGAATGGTCGAATTTAGTCTATCTCGCCGTATCTCGAGTCAGGAGAATATCGCAACTGCGTAGAGTTATTGTAGATTATGTAACTGAAGAAATCACTAACAATATCGATATCAATAAAAAATTAGTCAGTATAAAAAGTGTGACAAAAAAAATAAACGTGATTTTGATATTGATACTGAATTTATTATAAAACTAAAACAACTACAGAATAATAATTGTGCAAGTTGCAACTGTAATATGTTATGGCAGTATTCGAATAATAATCCAAGACAATTTACCGTAGACAGAATTAATAGTGATCTCGGTCACACACGTGATAATGTGATGGTGACCTGTCTTGAGTGTAATCGACGTCGAGGGTCTGGACGTTTACAAAATTGAAC